>CAODLS013903878.1:0-17773 GCA_948243855.1 Flueggea neowawraea
GTGATTTAGTTCATTGTCTTTATTTTTTGAATTACAGTACCATGATGACAAAAGTCGTATAAAGGATTCAATAAAGGCGGGCAAGGTAAGATAATAAGCATGTGCTCCTCTTGCTTCCTTTATCAATTTGAATTTCTGACACCTATATTTCTAGATTAACATGGTGTCAACTTGGACATTCGAAGACTTTAAGGCAGCTGTTTCTACTGATGTTGGTTCACCTCCAATATCTGATATGAACATGATGGTATTCCAACTTTTTTAGCACTCAACAATATAATATAAACTGTTTCCTTTTTGATGTAGTTGCAGTACTCTTTCTCTCTCCCCTGTTTTTCTGTGCCTTAGCTTGCTGTATTTTATTTTCGCTCCAAATTGGATTATCCTTGGTCTACAAAGATGCTTTTATTTATGCATCAATTCACTGCTAAATGCTTTACATGGGATGTTGCTGTTTAGTTGACTGCTAAGTGTTGTGCCAATTTGTCTATTTCACAAGTAGTCTGGTTTGAAAAAGTAAACTCAAAGGAGAAATATGGTTTAATCCTTAAAAATATTGATTGTGATCTGCTTCTTCGAAAGCTTTTGTATGAGGAGCTGATAGAGAGAGCTAAGGAGAAGGAGGGGAAAGAAGCTAAAAAGCGTCAACGTCTTGCTGATGACTTCACTAAGCTGCTCCATACTTATAAGGTATTCGACGCTGTTCTTGAGAAGCTACAGTTTTATTGTGCAATTCAAAAGATTCCTCTTGCCACAATAACCTGCAACTACTGTGCTATCTGCCAGGAAATTACTCCATCTTCTGGTTGGGAGGAATGCAAACCACTCTTTGAAGAGAGCGAGGAGTATAGGTATTGCAACTAACAACAGGCTGGTCTTATCAAAGAAATTCATTTGTCAGCAGTTTAAAAAAAAATCTCTAACTGTTGTTTCTCATGTAGATCAATTGGTGAAGAGAGTTTCAGGAGGGAGATTTTTGAGGATTATGTTGCTTATTTACAGGAAAAGGCTAAAGAGAAGGAACGCAAGCGGGAGGAAGAAAAGGTACCTATCTTTCACAATGTATTGGAGTATGTGCAATGTTGTTTACTAGATGCTCCTGTCAAGTAGATCAATGTTCACTTGACATTTTTGTTCTTTCAAACATGCAACTTAAACTTTCTCTATAAAGAGTTATGGAAGGCCCAGAAAAGGAGTGGACTAACATGGGAGAATAGATAGATGAATGAACATGTGACATAAACTGTTGTCAGGAATGGAAATATAGATCTACCTGTTGTGTTCATTACATTCTATTTAGCTCAAGGCTCAAGCTATCATTTTTGGCATTTTCACCTGTTTGTGCAATAAATTTTGTTCATGAACCTTTTTTTACAACACTTGTGGTTTTTCTTTATTTGTTTGGCTTTGGCAGGCCAAGAAGGATAAAGATAGAGAAGAAAAAGAAAAGCGAAAGGAGAAAGAGAAGGATACGAAGGAGAAGGAGAAGGAACCTGAAAGAGAAAAGGGGAAGGAGCGCTCAAAGACGGATGACATGGATAGTGAAAATATAGATGGTGTAGACAGTCATGGTCATAAAGAGGAAAAGAAAAGGGAAAAAGATAAAGATAGAAAACATCGGAAAAGGCATCGAAGTACCAATGATGATGCCAGTTCTGATAAAGATGAGAAAGAAGAGTCCAGAAAATCACGGAGCCATGGCAGTGACCGTAAAAAATCAAGAAAGGTACTTTTTAAATCCTTTATGTTTCTTCGCGAATTTGTGGAAAATGTTTTAGAAATTCTCCTGTATTTCTGCAGCATGGACACAGTCCTGAATCTGATGGTGAGAGCCGGCACAAAAAGAACAAAAGAGATCACCGGGATGGTTCCCGTAGAAATAGTGGCCATGATGATCTAGAGGATGGGGAGCTTGGTGAGGATGGGGAAATACGGTAGCTTTATTCTGCTAAACTTTTAGATTGCTGCCTTTGGATCCACAAGCTAAAATACAAGTTTTTCCCACCTAGTTCATGCGACATGCTACATATTGCTCATTTTTGTTTTTTTTTTTCGAACTACTCAACTTCAGCCGACTATAGATAATGTTTTTGTTGTACATTTTTAGTATTAGGTTCACCCTGCTAGATGCATAAAAAATATTTTAATTTATTGTAGAGACTGATTAGGATGAGTCATTCAGCAACAAAATTTACAGTGTATCAATGTTACCGAAGGCAAGGATAAAGTGAAAGGAATTCAATTAGTTCTTTTCATTTTGAAGTTGCTTGCGAAATTTAGAGATTTGATACGTGTTTTAGTTTAGGTTGCTGGAACATTCGGCAATTTGGTGTTCTATCTCATGTCTGAAAGGAATCTGTGCTTGTTCGTCTGGTTATTTACTGGAATTGATTGTTTCTAATGTTGATAAAGGTAATTATTTGAATACTTTATATAGGTATGTTATAATATGATTTATACATTTTGAACATATTAAATGTTATGTACTTTGCTGAAAACAAGTCGATGGTGCCAAACAAGGAGTTATTTACATCTTGGTAAGCAAATTCTTGACGGTGCTCAGTGATGTGTGGTTCGATATATCCTGTGGCAGTCTGGCTTTACTCATGACATAGGCATCTCTGTGAAAAAAATAAAAGCTATGCAGTTTACATAAAAAAAAAAGTTTTTTGAGGGATTATAGTGCCCCTATATCACACTAAAATTGATGAAAATTAGTGGAAGAAAACTATTAGCATGTTGCCCATGCCCATTGGCACTGAAGTTACTCTAACGCCAAGAGTTCGTAGGTGCTATTTCGAGAGAGAAAAATAACATTTTGACAGTACCACAAAACTATTAGTAACAATTGGCATGTGAGGAGATCAAGACGCGAAAGATAATAATATGAATCTATACAATTAGCTCGTAAGTTGTTAGGGGCCGGAATCAAACATGCTCATGACAATTTCGTCCTTGATATCTTCGAAAATGCTTTCTTGAATCTCTTTCACAATCCCATCCGACTGTTGCGCGTGCTCACTCCATTCTTGAGCTGAATCCACAAAATCAAGCTCCAGTAGTTTCGTCAAGTTTGATCCCTTTCCAGAATGTTTTTCCCATTTCTTCTCCTTCTTACCAAGGAGTCTTCCAAGCTCTTCTGTCTCCAAATACTCATAACCATGTTGCTGTTGCTTCTTCCTTTCTTGTGTCTCCACAACCTCTGTAATGCAATCAAACAGAAGTTGCCTTGTTTGATGCAGAACTGTTTTCGATTTCGTGTACTGTGAGAAAGTTTTAGACTTGATAAGCTCTTGCATTTCCAGTTTCTTGTTTGGTTTCTGGGTTCCTGAGTTGACAAGTATTTCCCAAAGAGAAGCTGATAAGATGGAGTCTTCCATGACTTTCGTAGTGAATTTGAAACGTTTTGAATTAATATCTTTCACTGCATTGATCTCCTCTGCTTTACCTGCTAGTCAAAGATGTTCTGAAGCTCAGAAATGGGAATCAAAAACTTATTCCTGTCAATAACAGATATAATACCTCCATGAATGACTGTATCTTCCAAAACCGAAACTGGGCTGTGTTGATTACAGCATTCTATGAATTGAGGTTGCAGGTTGCTTCTATCTGTAGCAGCCTGTTTTGTGAGTAGCTGAATTAATATCTTTCACTGCATTGATCTCTGTGTCACACAATTATTTAACAGCATAACAAAATCTGACAATAAAGAGATCAATAAAGACTATATAACGTTTCTACCTCTTTTTCTATTTTATTTCCTAGGCTAAAAGGTTGAGATTTGTTTACATTTTTTGAAGCAGAGGTCTCCTCGGCATCGGTCTCAGAACAAGAGTTGAATACCGTTGTGCTGCTAGCAGAAGAAAACCTATCCAATTCTGCAACTT
Organism: Flueggea neowawraea; assembly: GCA_948243855.1. Taxonomy (NCBI): domain Eukaryota; kingdom Viridiplantae; phylum Streptophyta; class Magnoliopsida; order Malpighiales; family Phyllanthaceae; genus Flueggea; species Flueggea neowawraea. The sequence goes on from CAODLS013903878.1 coordinate 3,888, forward strand.
CTTTTGCATTCTTACTCTCTTCGGGAACATCAGAATTCCCATCTCTGACATTGGAACTTCTGGTTCTTAGCCTCTCATTAATGGAGGCAACCTGTTTATGTACAGCTCTGAACACCTTGGAGCAGTGAGGATTACTCTTTTGCTTCTTCTTTTGGTCAAAACTAGCTGACCTCTTCAGGGACTTGGTTGAGTTTCCATGACAGCAATTGAAGCAAACTTCAGAATTCAAGCTCTTTCTCAAATACCCTCTTTCCAGAAGGTAATCCTCTAATATGAAAGGTTCTTGTTGTTCTTGCAGAAGGTCTTTAAGTTGTTTAACTGGTTTGGATTCTCTGGAAGCCATGATAGAGAAGTTGGTAATGTCAAAGTGGCTGGATGAGAATCAATAATGAATTGAACATACGTGGGTGGTATATTAGCAGTATATGGAAAGATGATGAGGTTGGTGAAGGTGTATTAAATAGTGGACAAAGTATATCTGTCAGTTTTGAGACAGAACCAGAGCAGAAAAATAGAAGAAAGATTAGATAATTTAAGGCTTGAAGAGAGAAGGACAAAGACCTGGATGGAGCAACCGTCTCTGGGTTATATATGTGCTTTAACTGCTAGTGGTACCACTTTCAGTTCCAGGTTGACCATACCCAAAATGGTTAGTTCTCATAGAAGATTATAGACCAGTGCTTGCTATTTATCTTGAATTGTGCCCATATATTTGCTTGTCTCAATGCAGAAGAAGTTTGTGTCTTAATCCACCGTGACACTAATTAAGCAAGTAAGGTATATGTAACATGGTAAAACAAAACACCCCATATATATCTCACACTTTGATAAAAGTTTAGAGTGCACGGAGATATAAAAGATATTGGTTTAGTGTCAAAAGATACTACATTGAACGAGTTTTATTTGTCAAAAGACAGATAAGAAAACCGTCATACCGCTTTAGAGAAAAATATTTATTAAAAAATAAAGAAATTCCTTAAATTTCCAATCTCCGAAAATGGCTGTACACTCTTAAAAAGAAGAAAAAAACGTTAACCTTTAATCTCCGGAAGCAGTTGCTGTAAATAAATAAGAAACAGTAAGATTTGACTGTTTTGCTCTCTTCTTTATCGGATCATGGGAGACTAAATTATGGCTTACCACTTATCATAGCTCTCTCTGATATGATTTAGTATACAAGTATTATTACAGTGCTATGGTCCCGAAAGGTCTCTTTCTTGAGATAATCCAACGGTTGCCACTGGGAACAAGGCAGCAACAACACTAATTGTTGTGTCGATTGAGATTATTCATATTTTTGTCCAACAAAATGTTGTTGATCTGCCAAAAATAAGTCTTTCTTGTAATGCCCTTATTCCAAGGGCATGTATACTATTATCCGCATCGACTTTCATTTGCGCCCCAAAATAGGGAATGAGAAGACAAAAAAGAAAAGTCTTTTTCTCTTTTGCTTTTCCTTTATAATGATTTGGTCGGATTCTTTGTTAGACAAAAAAAAGGTTCTCAGAAGTAATTAATTTTATATTTTATTAATACTTTTATACACAATTTTAACACCTTTTAGTTTTACAAATTTAAAATATAAAAGAAAATACATTTCACAAAGGTTAATAAAAAATACACGTAATTAATAGTTGATGTGGCATTGACGGTATTTTTATGTGGTATGTTTTTTGAGTAAGTTAACACAAAATAAATAATTTACATGTTAATAATTCAGAAGACTAGTGATATTAAAATTAAATAGTTTTATGGATTTTTTGTAAGCATAGTTTATGGATTTATATGCAAAACAAACTATTGTTGTTTTTTGTTAAATCATTTAGTATCTTGATACTATTAGTATCTGAATAATCCGAATTCGAGTGGTGTATAATATAACGGTAAAATTTTTCCTACTGAATTTTAAACTTGTTATTTATGGTTCAAATAATTTTAAAAATATGCTTTTTGGTAAGCTTTGTTACGTTTGTATTTTTTAATAAATATAATTTTATAATCGCCATGAACATGAGTGCTTCTGGTGAGGTGGGGTTATAGCCGTTCGATAATGAAGAGCAACGGAGAGGACGGGATAGGAACTGATAATCATCAATTATTAGTGTGAGTTTTAGTGCTACTTTATACTTGATGATGCAATAAAATTATGAGATATCGAAATATGGACCCGTGATTAATAGATTACTCTGAAGTTATGAAATAAAATTATGAAATATGGAAATATACTAGGATTTTAGAGAGTTACTAAAATTTGTTCTACCTAACAAGAATAGATGGATCAAAACGTACGTCATAATTCATCCCAATATCATCTCTAACTAATGTGGGACTCCACTATTTTGGAAAAAATGTCCCTAAAGTTTATGGGATATCAATGCTTAAAGGCCCCTTTTTTCCATCGCAATCTAATCAATAAGCACATTATTTTCCTTTGTCGAATCACAACTCTGTGACTCACCATTTGAAAGTGAAATGTGAGTTTTATTTTCTTTTTAGTAATAAAAACACAATTATTTATCAATGACATGTTTGTCCAAGGGATTAAATCGATGGAAAATTAAGGACTGTTTAGTCGAGATAATTTTCTATTATTTTTAAAAAATAGAAAACAGAAATAGTAAAATAAAAAAATTATTCAAAATATTTTTTTGATTAGCAAATATATTTTTTCTAATTTTTTTCAATTTTTAGAAAATAAAAACAGAACAAAAAACAGAAAACCAAAACATAAAGCTATTTTCTTAAGTAAATATAGCCTTAGTTTTTCGGTGTGTTAATATTATATTAATCACTCGGCTTCTTGATTGTTTATTTTAATGATAAAACTATTGTCGTGATATATATTTTTCAATGATTATACTAAAAGTGCTAAAATTTAATAATTATTACAAAATTAATATAAACTATCAACCGACAGACAATGATTAATTTATAATTAATTTAAAGTTATACAATCACATTAAAAAGAAGGGATAAAATCTGATAATCATATGGACTAAAGTTGAGTGGAAAAATTTGCAGGATTGGCGGTATGCAAGTGTATACAGTAAATTAATTAATTTGACAAAAAAAAACATCAGGCAGAGTTGTTGACACGTCTTCAAACTAATCGTCAAAAGGACGATGCAAGAGGGTGAGCAAACCCGTAAGATTGAGGGTAAGCCAAGCATGAGTAGTTGTGTTTGATTGATCATGTTGTCTCCCTTGTCTTCATAAATTTCTTCCAAACCACACATGTTGTTGGAAGAGAAACTGCCATGAACACTCATATGCATATTATATAACAACTGATTTTGAAAGAAAAAAAGAAAGAAAGAAAGTGACCTCGTAATTAAATGAAGACCGGAGAAGTAATTCTCGATATGAAATACCCATCCGCCATAAAATATTTAGTTATTCATGCACAACGGTTCATCAGACATACTATTTCAGACTGTATCATATAGGGCAAACGCAAAGATATGTCTTTGAAATTCCTTTGTACTAAATAAAACCTATTTGAGACCATTTAGTACTCGTCACATTACATCTCCTCAACATACACACCGGATCACAAAATTCACAAGTTAGACTCTACTTTTCCGGAGATTACATCTTACATCTTCCTCTCTCTTGATCTTTACCTCTTGTTTTTTTCTTTCTACTCTTTCATTGTTGACTTAAGACATTGAAATAGATCTCCCAAGGTAATTTAAGGATCCACTTTGACACTCCCTTTCATTAGACCCACGATGATACAACACCAAAAGATCCTTATCAATTCTTCTTTAGATTTGACTTTATGGTGAACATAAAGAAATTACAATCAAAATAGATTAATAAATTTGTAGCTATACTTACACATCCTTTTGCATTCTTCAACACAATTTCCGAATTATCGCACGCATAGTCGACCACAAGCAGTTTATTGGAGACCGATCGTTCATTATGTATAACGGCTAGCTCGGTAAAAACAAGTTTGCAAGGGTATATAGGTCGGCAACTTGTCGACAGCTCCACATGAACAACAGATAACGAGTTTTCAAGTCTACAGAGTGACTATCTGCCCAACCCTTTCCTTTTTATCAAATCTCCAATATACTTCTAGCATCATACTAATCTAAATTCAATTAGGGAAGGCAAAATCTCCGATGGTGCTGCGGAGCATTTCTGTTCCCCATTTTTTGATTTGAAACTCGGGAATACAATGGTGCCCTTTTGTGAGTTTGGATTGGATTGCAAGCGTGTCAATGAATTATAGTGTTCCTAAACTAAAAATTAGAAGTAGTTGAACGAAAAACGCACTCAAAAAATTAAATCTCTTAATCAAATAATTTGGAATGATCAAAAGATATAAATCATTGGCTACGAGCCTTTTGCGTCTTTAGTAACAATAGCAAAAACACAATGATGAAATGAGAAATTGAGAGTTTTATTGAAATCAAAGGTTGAGTACATGAACTTAAGAAGAAAACAGAGAACAAAAGGGAGCTAAAGTTGAAGAACAAAATAAAAAAAGATAAATTAACCCATTGGGGTGTTGTTGTTATTGTTAGAGAGATGTGTTGAGGTGTCCTTTTGCCAATGTAATGTGCTCCTATTTATAATATTTTGCTTGCTTGACTATCAAGAATTCTCATTTATGTTCCACCAAAATCATGAAATTAATTCTTTGAATGCTGGAAATTTCCTTTGATCCCCAAGGTAATATTTACGTTTCTGTCACTCCTCATTTCCTTTGTCGTGAATTCCCTTTGGTCCCCAAGGGGATATTTGCATTTCTGTCACTCCCTCAAGGAAACATTCTACGTGATTTGGCTTGTTCCCCAAGGCAGTATTTACGATCTTGTCACCCCCTCAAGGACTTTCCTTATTTGCATATCTTGACTTTTCTTAAATTGTCAATCTTTGTCCCCAAGGCAATATCTTATAGAAATTATTTCCTTTCTGCATAATTTGATTCCTTTGCAATAATTGCAAAATTATGGCGGAAACAATTGCGCCCCGCGTGTTTATGGTTTTTAACAAAACCGTGAACACGGGTAAAGTTTAATTTCCTGTCATTTTCTTGGGATTAAGCTGATGTCCCCTGAAGAAGAAAAAAAAGATGTTCCCCTGCAAAAAATTGAAAGTCCCTTTACAAAAGTTTGAAGGTCCCCTGAAGAAATCATACTGCAGAACTTTGTTCTGCTGCAAATGTCAAATTTCAGTAAAGTGGAGGTCTAAAAATTATGGTGGTCATATATAAGTTGAACCAAGAGGGCTATCACTTTTGAAATATTGTTCTCACTGCTCATCACCCATTTTAAACCAAAGCCAAACCAAACTTCCAAGCCAAACCACCACTCTCTTTTTAGCCAAACCAACCAACAAACAAAAAACCCAAAGTAAAGCCCATCTGACCGAACCGATCCAGCTTTAAAAAAAACCAACCATTTTTCGTCTTTGTGAAAAGTGAAACAGAACCTCCCCCTTGCTCTTCGTCGTCGACACCACAAACCATCCTCCTCTCCATCTTGTCGTTGTCGCGTCTCCGGAAGAGGGAGCTCAGCCGCGTCGTCGCGCGCACCGGCTAGAAGGTCGGGCGTCGCCCGCTGAGTTTCGAAAACATAAGTGACGTCGCGCCGCTGCAAGGAAACACTTCATTTTGCTGTTGTCCATCGACCCAGGCCTCGTCGCCGCTCGTCACAGAAGAAGAAAGAGGCGCCGCTGGAGGAGATCTCGCTGTCATAGAAGAAGAGGAAGTCACTTTGCCACTGCCCCTTTTGATTTTCAGGTCCAGATCACAGAAACATTGTTGTCTCCATTTTTTCCTTGCATTTGTTGCTGCTGCCTGATTTTCCTTCTTACATTTTCAGTTAATCTGATTGTTTGATACTGCCATAACAAGGCCAGAAGCATGCATTCGGCCTCGATTTCGAGTCTAAGCAGGACTGTCTTTGAATGGCTTCGTTTTTGACTGAATAGGTTTGGGTCAGTTACTCTGTTGAATTGCAGCTTGTTGAATTTGAAACTAAAAGGACAGGCCAATAATGAGAAGAAATGCCGCCGAATTTTCTGTAGATTTTTTTTTCTGCTGTCAGATAACCAAACTCACAGAAAAAATCATGCGAAGACAAGTTCTTGAACACTAGTCCTTGCATTGTTTCATTCTCTAATCTTGGTTTTATCCCTTTTTTGATAATTTCATTGGCCACCGAGCCTACTGAGAAATATTCATCGTCTTTGACTTGCGTTTTTTTTTGTTCATCTGCAGATGAAAAGTCATGGGGGAACCAAGAAGAATCCATAACCTCTATTTGGTTTACAGCTTAATCACCCACGACTTAAAGGATACCCAAGAGGAAGAGACTACTCTTCGTATAGAGACAGAAACCATTGTAGGATTATTCAATCCAGTGTAGGAGAACTTTGATTTTTAGCCACTGGGCATTTGTACCATGTACTAATCTTGGATGATATTTGTATGACAATGCACTTGAGGAAATAAATAAGAAATGGCTTGATGCTATTTTTTAATTGCTTCCATCTCTAATTTTCCTTGCTAATGTGGGTTTGCAAAATGGCAAAGTAACCAATTTTTGTAAGTTGAAACTGAGATTTTCTTCTCTTGCGGCCACTGAGGCCCGCAATATTGCAAATTTCAACAGGTGACAACTTCTTGTTGACTTAAAAATCCTCTTCACCAAATACTGCATTCATTCTCTCATTTTTTTGTATTTTTATTTTTTATTCTCTCAAGATTTATTCAATTCTTTTTTTCCTTCCTGAGTTGCTACCATTTATTCAAAACAAAGGAGTAGCACCCATTTCTAACAGTAGATCAACCTAGATCTATCACAAGTGGAGCATCTAGCGCCCTTAAATTTGGTCAGCCTTTATGGTGAGTAAAATTACTTTCCATCAATGAATGATCTCCTGTGAAAGGAAAAATAGAATTTGTTCTCTCTAAAGGACCCATGTTTTTTAGGAATCCTGAAAACACAAGACATAAAACCCAAAGAAGATAAATTTTAACAAATGAAATGAAAGAAAATCTTACTTTATCTAAAGGTTCTTCAAAAAAAATTCTCTCTATTTTTTGTGGAGATAAAAAATTAAGCTCCTTTAGAGAACGCTCTTCTGACAAATGTTCCTCTGCTAGTTGTTCTCTTAGGGACGTGTCTTTTAGTAGATGTCCCCATGTTGGGGACTGTTTTCCTAGAAGTGGTTCCTTTTGGGGACGGTGTCCCTATTGAAGTATGTTCCCCTGGGGACATGTCCTCTGGAGATAGTTTTTTTGGAGACGGATTTGTTGGATATTGTTCCCCTGGGGACAAATTTTTTGGGGGGTGCCCCCCCGAGGGTTTTGGCAGTGTCCCCTACGGGAATCATTGGCGAACTACCACCATTGGCTTGTATTTTCTCCAGTAATTCCTCCTAATTCTTGGTCATTATGTCCATAGCAACTTGGTGCGCATTAATGACCTTTTGATGGTTGTTCTCCAAGCTTGCATTGAGACTTGGTAACGGGCTCAACTTCTCTTTAATGCTTCGCAACAATCGATTTATCTTCTCAAAGGCTGACTCCATTGGGACAGCAACTTGAACATCCTGTATCCCCAAGATTGATAAGGTCTCTTTTGGGTATTCTTGTTCTTAGGGAACATGATCCATGTGTTCTTTGACTTGGTGGCCTTCTTCATAACTTTCATAGTATTCTTCTTGGATATTTTGGCCTAGCAATTCTTGAGACCAACCATAATCTTGGTGGTCATCATAGTAATTCTCTTGAGGAGTTAAGGAGTCATACCTTTCTTGCCCGTACTCCTCAAAGTCTTCTTCATAATGATAGTTTTGGTGGCCTTCTCCATGATTTTCATAACATTTTTCATGGATATTTTGGCCTACCATTTCTTCGGACCAGCCATTGTCTTGGCGGTCGTCACAAAAATAATTCGCTTCGGGGGCGTAGGGGGTAATACTCTTGTTCAAGTTGTTGACGTTGTCTCTCGAGCCCACATTTGCTTTGGATATAAAGATGTATTAGATTGGTGAGACGATCCCACCATTCTTCCACATATGCTTCATCTTCGTAGACACCTACTGCAATAACCCTTCCACTGCAATCTCTTGTATAATATCCTTCCCCAAGTCGCCTACCTTGCCCCCCGGGCTCATAATTGTATTGGGGACTTTGCACGGCAGGATAAGCCACCTTTGCGGAGTCGTAGTAAGAATAGGAAGAAGGGTTCCTTTCTTCATTGGCTTGCCTTGCTCTTGTTGTTGCAAGAGCCTCTTCTTCCAACCGATAGTAGGAACCGTGTAGTTTTCATATTCATCTTGGTTGTAGAACGATATCATAACATCATTGTGCCCGTCCCACCGAGCGTGCCATTAAATTGTTCCCCATTTTTTTATTTGAAACTCAAGAATACAATGATGCCCTTTGATGAGTTTGGATTGGATTGCGAGCGTGCTAATGAATTATAGTGTTCCTAAACTGAAAATTAAAAGTGATTGAATGAAAAACGCACTCGAGAAATCAAACCTCTTAATCAAACAATTTGGAATGTTCAAAAGGCATAAATCATTAACTATGGGTCTCTTGCGTCTTTAGCAACAATAGCAAAAACACAATGATAAAATGATAAATTGAGAGCTTTATTGACATCAAAGGTTAATTACAAGAACTTGAGAAGAAAATAGAGAACAAAAGGGAGCTAAAGTTAAAGAACAAAATAAATAAAAAAAGATAAATTAAACCATTGGGGTGATATTGTTGTTGTTGGAGAGATGTGTTGAGGTGTCTTTTTACCAATGTAATGTACTTCTATTTATAATGTTTTGCTTGTTTGACTATCAAGAATTCTCATTTATATTCCACCAAAATCATAAAATTAATTCTTTGAATGCTGGAAATTTTCTTTGGTCACCAAGGTGATATTTACGTTTCTGTCACTCTTCATTTCCTTTGCCATGAATTCCCTTTGGTCTCCAAGGTGATATTTACGTTTCTGCCACTCTCTAGAGGAAACATTCTGCGTGATTTGGCTTGTTCCCAAAACGGTATTTACGATCTTGCCACCCCCTCAAGGACTTTCCTTGTTTGCATAACTTGACTTTTCTTAAATTGCTAATCTTTGTCCCCAAGACAATATCTTATGGAAATCATTTCCTTTTGTATAATTTGATTCCTTTGCAATAATTGCAAAATTATGGCAGAAACAATTTCAATATGATATTGGTAGATATAACCATCAAAACTTTCAGGTATTATATATAAGAAAAATCTTGGAAATGGTGATGTACATTCAGGATTCCGATATGTGTAGTAGTAAAGATTCAATTTCAACCACAGCAGAAAATAGTCCTATGCTAGACCAGTTCACGAATATTCGTCTACTGAAAACTCGTAATGGTTTATAAATGAACGTCTAGTGTTGAAGCTGGAAGAGTAATATGTGCTAGAATCTGATACAAGTAAAACAATGTCGTCGCGAATATATAACAGGAAACATTAATTAAATCAAGTCTTAAAACAATCAGACAAAGACCAGCAATTTTCAGGTTATCATAAATTTAAGCAAGCAACTAATGGAGGATCTCAACATCCAAGAGATTTGCACACTGAAACTCCATTTTTGGCTCTCAATTCCTCAATTCTGGATCGAAATTCATTATGGAAAGACATTAGTGATCGTTGCCGGCTCGAGAAAGCAAAACTGAATTTTTTGATCTCTTCTTCAAGATCTTTCCTTCTCTGTTCTTCAGTGTTCAAATCTTTCAAAACTTTTTCCTTTTGATCGGTAACTAGTGTGAGTTTATGTGATGATTTAGAGAGTTCTTCAAGGAAAGAATCTCTTTCCTCTTTTAAAACCTGAAAATCTCTTTCCAGACTAGTATATCTTTCTCTAGATTCCTCCACAAGCTGGCTATTGAGATCTAACTCTTTTTCCAAGCATTTATATTTTTCCTTGACGATGTTGAGTTCATGCCTCAATGTCTGCTCCGAATCGTCTCTCCAAGTGCTTCCCTTTGTTACAGTTAAAAATCCAACACTCAAAAGATGGAAAAGAACCTAAACGCTCTATGTTTTCTTGAGGAATTGGAAATGAAATAACTAAGTGTACTAGATAAAACATTTTGTGAAGTAAAGATTTAATTTACTATTTGAGTCTTTTAATATATGACACCAAAGTAACATTGTATTGTGGATATATAGCTATATGAATCACTTAAAGTATTAAAATTCTAAAAAGGGATATCATATAACCAAATATCAAAACAAGAAATAGAATATGCAATGATGAATAATATACTGATATTTGTGACGAAGCAGCTACCTTATCTTTGGTCTGAATGGCTAATGCTTCTGATAACACCAACGACGCAATTGTGTTTTTCAGTTTATCGGAAAGCAGTTTGCACTGTTCTTGGACCGCCAAATCGTTTGCTTCTGCGCATCCATGACTATCCCTAGCCATAGAGCAGTTGGCTTCCAGATTGGAGAAAAGCCTTATGCCTAAATTGCTCATTTCCTTGAGCAATTTCGCAGTTGAAGATTTCCCATCAGGAACAAGACTGTGATCAAACAACAAATAAAAAGTTTTCTTTTATTCATGAATCACGGCTACAAAGACGAATTAAGACACACACATATTTACGCACAGTCACACACACTGTTTCACCTGCAAATTTAACAGAGCTTCCTCGTAAACGTGTTTACAACTGGCTACTGAAGCATATAGCCTTTGAGGGATCTCTCCCAATAACCCTGCTTCTTGCTTAAGTTCTGAAACTTCCTTCATCAAACTATCATTTAATCTTAATTGTTCAAGTGCTTCATCTACAAAAATTAGATTAAATTTTAAAGAACCCCAAGTAAATGCACCTCTTGATTTTTTTATTCAAGCATAAAAAATTAATGGACCAGCAACATAAAAGAATAAAAATAAAATAAAATAAAATCTTGAATGCATACAAACCTCGAAATCATTCTTTTCTTCAGTAATGAGTTCCAGCTGTATTTTCAAATTCAGCACATCTTGCTCGTAATTCTCGTTTGAACAACCCTGATAGAAATTTTAGCTAATCAGTTTTAGGCAAAAAAGTTCAGAGATAAATTAAACTATAGACATCAAAGAATGGCGTTTACTTTAATACTTAAATAGTTCTATCTAACATGAATATTGAAGTGATACGGACTAGACCCATTACGCCCAATGCAAGGCATATGCATTGAAGCCTAGGCAGAACCTAGCAAACAAAACCTACACAACTAAGAGCATGTCCAACCATACTCCTCTCTTTTTTTTTTTAAATATAATATTTTATTTTATTATTTATCCCAAAATCTTAAACTCAACTCTACTTTCATTACAATCTACATCACTTTTTCAATATTTTACTAATAAATTAACTAATACTTTTTTCGAAACTACAGTACCTCAATAAAATTAAATCATCACTATTCACTCTTAGATATTATTCATTTACTTTACTAATAAAATATTTATTTTTTAATATTTTCTTTCTCCAATACACAAATTTCAAAAAAAATTAACACACAAACAAAAATAAAATAATATTTTTGACTCTTTAAATTTATCTAACCCGTTGGACATGCTCTAATATTCAATCCTCCACTCTAACGTGACATATTCCCGGATTACAAATTTATTGTTGCATTTACAAAACAACAAATGTAATATAGCTAAATTATAGAAAAGGAAGTAAAATATACTCGCTAAAACATAAAAGAAACAAAAAAGGAGCAACTACATAAACCAGAGGTTGAGGACCAAAGAGAACTACAGAATATAGACTCACAGGAGTTGCATTGCTTGATGGAAATGATTGAACCTTTCTTGCAGGAGTCATTTGAATTGAATTAAGGTCAGCTATGTAACCTTTGTTCATTTTCATCCACGTATCTTCATCAGCCACATTGCTAAAAGCATCTGGAAGAGGGCAGCAATCAGGCATCCTAGCGTAATTGGAACGTTTGACCACAAAGGAATTTGGAGGAGCCTTAAATGTAGGAGTTCCAAAAACATCTTCTTGGCAGACACCACTGCTGTTATTGAAATCTTCCTTCGAACATTGTTTCCCAGAATTCTTTCCCAGTCAGCAGTTATTATTACAAAGGAAAACAAATCAACAGTGCTCATTAGTAGAATGTTCAAGATAGAGATAGACAGGTAAAAGTAAATCAAAGAAGCTTAACGCATCCTCAGGTGAGTTTTACCTGACTACAGCTTCTATCGCAGTCAGTAGAGGTGACAAGACTACTAAGATTGTCGATTTTCAACTGCTGCTCTCTGATACATTGTTCACGTTCCTTTTGGGATCTCCTCTCCTCTTCCAGCTCCATTTCAAGTTTCTCCCTCTCCAGTTCATACTGAAAATTAAAAGTAAGCAGATAAATGTATGGATGAATCCAAACTGAAGTAGACAAATCACAAGAATCCACCACTCCATCTTAAAGACAAATAAGAGCACCAGCACAATGCATAACAATTTCGTGCTATTCAATTGTTAAATGGATACATGAATGCAAATATTAATATTCTGGATCAAATCAACAAGAATTACCTTCAACATGTCATTTCTCAATTTTAAATTTTCCTGCTCTAACACTTCTGCCCGTGAACCCTGTGTAAGAATAAATATATTAGTTTATTCAGTGAACTCACCAAATTTAGCAAAGATGGCAGGATCGTCACCTGAAGTTTCTTACGTAATTCTTCTATCTCTAACTTTTGCCGCTTCAACAATGCTGCATCTGTCAACCTATGACAATTCAACCTTAATTAGCTTCATTATCAAATTTTGGTCAATGGAGCTCAAAATGTGGTTAAGAAAGCCAAATATAGTGGTATCAAAAAGATCGAGCACAGCTAATACAATGAAGGAATCACCATTTTATAGAATATATATAGAATCAGAGAACGTAGTGTAGCCGATACAATGAGACAATCACCATTATATGCTGAACAACAGATATAACTCGTTCACTTGTGCACAATTTGTGATGCGCTTGGCTCGACTAGCAAACTGAAGAGTCCCTTTTGTTTCCTCAATGTGAACCTATTGGTATCATAGAACAAAATAATAATAAACTCCAAACGCTCAACCTGATTTTAAAGATGATGGTGGACATAAAAATATAAAAGATGCACTGCAAAAAGTAACAAACTACCTCTTCTGGAGCTATAGTGCATATGATTGATTTTTTTGCATTACCACCAAGTGCAGGTTGAAGTATACGTGTCAGCTTGCTATCACGATAAGGAATATGTCCCCTACATTTCTTACAAATTTGTCATATTAAATAGTGTTCCTTCTGTCAGAGACAGGAAATATTGGAAGAGAAGAAATTTACCTCTGCTTGGCACTATCGCTTAATTTGTTAATCACATTACCCAGAACCATCAAACTCTTGTTAATGTACTTTCCCTCTTTCAGACGAACTCCACCAGCTCCAGTTTTAGCAATTCGTTCTGACCCAGCCAAGTCTACCAAGTTCTATGTTCAAGCAGAGAATCGAGAATTTCAATCAAGTTGCAATAAACTAGCAAAATGGATTTATTTTTTAATAAGAAAACTATCGACAAAAAACACCCAACAAGACAGACACTCGGATGGCATCATTGCTTGATTCCTTTCCCTTGCTCTCAATAACCTGTCAATTAAGAATTTATCATAAAATCTGAGTAAGTAAACCTAACATACATGGGCAACAGAGCTTAATTTTCAACAATACTGAAGAGTGTACCATTCTAAATATTGTGTGAGACCTACTGCTGCGAGCATTCATATTTGTCTCCCCAAAGTGCCGGTTAACTAAAACAGTTCAAAAGTTCTCACAAAGTTATCATCACTTCAGAACAGTGTGAACTTCTAAGAAGTTTAAAGCACGTATG
>CAODLS013904333.1:0-16299 GCA_948243855.1 Flueggea neowawraea
CAAGTTTCGGTTTTTCTCACAACGTTAGGTATACTTCTTGACACCAAACTTTCTGTTTTGTACATGCATGTTCTTGGGTGGTTTCTTTTTGTTTTGGTTGGACTAATAACCTTAAAAGACTCATAAGAAACCCAACAGTAAACTACTAGAAAAAAATGGTACCATATATATAATTTATTGTGAAATTAAATTTATATTTATGGGTTTATGATAAATATTGTGATAATAAATCTCCTAACCAAAAAATTCCAAAAAAACCTTCTAGTTAAACCAAAAAAAAAATTATTAAGTGAATTTATACAGAGTAGAAAAAAAAATTTTAGAAAAATAAATGATGATCACCATAATTAAGAGGTTGCATACATACTGTTCATATCTTCGTCTCTAATCCAGTGTTGGAGATATCCGATGCAATTGTATTTTTTGGAGACCTCTGAAGTAGTGCAAGCAGGCTCCGAGGAGCTCAAATCCAAATGCAAAACTGTTGATAATGTTATTGGCTCCTAGTGGCAGCAAAGCTGTCATAGACAAGGATTATACACGACATGAATTCTCCAAATCACAAGTGTACTCATCGCAAATTTTGAAATACCAGTATCTTTTCATCAGAGAAAAAGAATTAGAATCATTTTCCGGTTCTTTGTTGCAAGGAGAATCGTACTCATCAAGTGATCCAGTCACTCGATATGCGCAACTTATCAGAAGTAGGAACTGATATAAAGAAACCCAGCCATCTGATGAATATATATTTTTTTTTGCCAATAATCTGACGAATATGACCACGTCCAAAACCACTCAAATACAGGAATTCATAATGTGATGTTGTTAAAGAAGTCATGTCAGGGAGGGTGCAATTATCCTTGAAGACATTAGGATCCGCCAGTCGAATTGTGAAATTGTTGTAATTGATTGCTCGCACTCGATATCCTTCAACTTGTCCTATCCCTGTAACATTCAAGTACAAAATAAGAGCATTATCTTCGCAAGCAAGTTGATAGTTCTTGAGGCCGCAATGCTCGGGATCGGTCTTCAATCGGAAAGGGTAGCTAATATTATGAATGTTTCCACAAGAAGAGACACAATCCTGAATCGTCAGATTCTGATCATCTGCGGCTCTGTAAGGACGATGGACTAGACAACCAAAGGCTGCATAGGTAGCAACCAGGAGCTTGACCCTTCCAGTGGCAGCAAACATAGTAGAAGATCAAGAGAGAGTTGTATCTGCCTTAAGGTTTGAGCAGTTTTAGCAAGAGGATGATGAGGCCAGTCTCTGTAACCTCGACGAAAATATATTATAGACCTTTCAGTAACAAGGCTTAACTAGAAGTTGCCGATCTTTTCCACTCCTGCATCTTCCTTGGTTGACTTTTGACCCGAAAATGGAAATTTATCACAAATTATTAGCAATAAGACTGCTTTATCCAATGGATGTCGACTTTTGTGGTGCAACTTAATTAGAAATTTCGTTATAACATTTTTAGTTTGAAAAAATAGTTTTTTATTTTTTATTCTTATGTTTTTATTTTTTTTAAAAATAAATTACTTGAAAATGTGGTCAGTTGTAAAAAGAAGAAATAATTATTTTAATTTAGAAAACAATTGTTCATAACAGTGTGAATATATTTGAAAAGTTTGTTTTTCATAGAAAATAAATAAAAAATTCATTTAAACAGTTTTTCTTTTAATTTTAAATTTTTGTTTTTCAAATTTTGCAAGAATTTATAAAAAAATCTTTACACTAAGCAGATGCTTATTATTTAGCAGTTATGTCTAGCCTTGCTTAATAATTGCACACAGTAATGGATATGGGTGATGCATTTGTTGATTAATGTTGGAAAAACATGTCCGCCCATGATGAGTGAACCGAATCCGGTCGATCAAACTGTGAACCGAGATAGTGGACCGAGACTAATTGATAAGCTGAATTGAGTTGAGAATGAGATGGACCCTTAAGGTCCATTAGGCTCAAAAGCCCATGAAGGGCTATTATAAATAAAGATGAGGGGGAGAGAAATAAGTAGAAGGGAGAAGAGAGAAAAAAAGAAAAAAGGGAGAAGGAGAGAAAAACGTTCTTCTCATCCTCTCCCTCCAAAATCACCTTCTTCCTCCTCCCTCCATGGTAGCCACACCTCTCCCTCTATCAAGAATAATTTATTTTTCCTGAGTAGTCGATCCAGCGAGGCATCTAGATTGTGAAAGAGACGAGCTCTCCCGTTGACAACTCAATTGTGGTTTGCTCACAAGAACAAAATCGAATCTGGTTCTTTTCCACTGCTTTCTTCTGCCGGAATCGAGGTTAGTTGGTCGAACCTATTAATTATATTGGTTATTAGTTAAACCGGTATAGGATCCCTTCATTGCCATTAGAGACAACACGGATTTTTTGAATATGATTTGAAATTCTTGTCGGCCTTTGTCTAGGATGTCTGCTGTAATTTTATTGCATTCGTTTTGTATAATTTATTAATATACTTATGTTTTCAGTATAAAATGGTTCATACTTTATAAATGGTTTGATAACGGTTTTAATCAAATAAGTTGGGTAGAATGTCTAATCTTTCAAGATTTGTATGAGGTGAGCCAGGTTTCCTTAGATGGTTTGCATTGTGCACCGGTCATGGTCCAAAAATGGGTCGTGATAGTTTTGCTTCAAGTTTGTCTTGAGTCGAATTCTGAAAGTTGGATTTTTGAAATTTCAAAAAAAAAATTGAGATCAGTGACCTCAAAAACATTACCAGCCAAAGTTTTATTGCCAAATTATATCAGAAAAGTCATCAAATTGACCAAAATTCGGTCGAAATATACTGAGTGAGACAACACAAATGAATTTGTTCATCTAATCCAATAAGGCGATGTGGAGATATTGGTTGCACATAGACTACTCAGATAGCGACATTTGGCGGAGGAAATAATTTTAGTCAAAGTTGACTTGAGACGTGGGCCACTGAGGACACGTGTCATGGTCAAAGCTGACTGAGCAAAATATGGACAATTGGAAAAAAGACGTGTGTATGAGACGTGGACTAGTGATGGTGCGACATGTGGAAAAGGAGCCATGTGGGACACCAAGCAGCTGACATGCGGCAAATCTGACTGGACGAACACATCAGCATAAAGTACCAATCAAGAAGCAGGCACATAGGCTAACATGTCATTGACACGTGGCGACCACCTGAGCGCTCGTGGCTCACACGTCGCTAGCCACGTGGACCCCTCCTGGCCACATCATTTGAGTGGCCCAACCATAGGTAAACACGTGTCCATATCTGACACGTGGCTTGACTGATTATGACGTGTGGCTTCACGGGGTGACAACACGTGGTGGCAGAGGGATACAAGACGCGTGTGTGGCTCATTTGAGCTACACGAGGCGCGTACGAGTGTGTGCCGCATGTTTCGACCACCAAATTTTTGTCAAATTTTCAACATATTTAAAATTTTTATTTTTATTTAATTTTTGGTATATTTTTCACAATTTTTCAAGTTCTAAAACTATTTTCCCAATATTTTCGTATATTAAAAATTATTTAAAAAATGCAAAAAATTACTTTTTTTTCCATGAATTATTTTTGGAAATTTATTTTCAAAAATAATTGATTTTTAAAACATGAGAATATGGTTCTCATTTAGATAATTGGAACGAGATTTCAGTTATTTGGAAATACGTGAGTATGTATATTATACATTTTCTATTTGTAATTTATTACAAATAAGCAAATGGGGTAAAACTATATTGCATCGAGTAAAGAGCGAGTTAAAGAAGAATTTGTATGAATCCTGAAGCGAGTGTTTTGGGACGGTGGTGGTTATAATGGGAAAAAAATAATTGTGCATTAAAAGCACAAAAATGATGAAGGTTTTATTACTTCATAAAAGATTGTGATTCTCATCACCGATATTAGTTAAGTCAGTGGTTCATACTAGAATTTCATGAAAATGTGATCCCCTATGTTTTGAGAACAGATACTTAGAGATTCTAAAAAGTAAAAACGTATTAAGATTGGTTCGTTCAAGATTGATCCATGATCGCAAAAAGAGATCATGAGAAGTGGAAGATTCGCTTTGTAGTCATATGATTTATAGAATTCTTGAGTAGTTGGCAAGACTAATTATGAATTCTACTCCAACACGTTGGATAATGATCCATTGTGTATCCAATTGGTAGATATAGGCTTAGTGCCATATTTGTATTATTATTGGGGATATTTTATAAGCATTTTTTGTGTGTTAATGCTGCCCAATGTTGACGTACGAGTATTAACATTGAGATTGATTATTTGGATCACATGTTGCTTCAATAAATGATGTATATTTCATTTATTGTTTTGACTTATTATTGTGTTAATTCACCTTAATTTACATATGCAATATTTTTATACATTGAATATATTGTCCAATTATTTAGTTTGTCTTAATAATTGAGATGACCAACATGGATTCTCCTAAGTCAAGTGAACTTTAAAAGTGAATCCAAATAGTCATTATTTACTATCTATAAAATTAAATATAGTATAATTAATTGTTAAGACCGAGATGGTAAATGTGCACCTAGTGTACATTTTCATTCAAAATTTAATAAGAGGCTATGCTAGTTTAATTTTTAGTTGGATAGTAAATATATGTGTATTACTATGAGTTACTTATGCGTAATTATGTCTTGTTGTTTGTCAAATTTATTTATGTTACTCACTGCTTGTAAAATCGATTGATGTTGAGCCATACAAAAGTGTATGTTAAGCTATGTTGAGCTTAAGCGACAACAATCGTAAATCCTAGATTATTAAAATCTAGTGTGGACTCAAAGAGAGAGAATCTCTTGAACCTTTTGAACTTGGTTGTGGTCGAATTCAAGAGGAGTAGAAGATCACTCAACAAATTTTGGACCGAATTGTCTGTGAGATGTGGAAGTTAGAAAATTTCACTGCGTCCATCATCTTGTTAGTGTAAAGAATGATGTTATCACTTGTCTATTTTGCAAGTATCAAAATGAAATGTATTTGTAAGTTGCATTTAAGGAACTGTTAATTAGGGTGACACTAACTTAGCTCGTGGTCTTTGACCATTGATACTAATACTTGTTATATGTATCCTAATCATGTGAGTATAGGTGTAAGGCTTATATGGTTAGAGAGCTAGTGATGTTGATCATAGTTTGATCAAAGACTGTCCAAAATTGCTATCAACTTCTTGCCTAGAAGTTAGAAGCAAATCGAGCTACACCTAACCCATACTTATCTCAAATATGAGATCATATGGAATTTGGCAATGTCATATTCTATTGGATAAATTCCAATACAAAGGTGACGAGAAAGTTTTAAGAACCTAAATCCTTAAGAAGTGAGTAATTAGACATAATTTTGAAGAAACCCTTGAATATGAACAATGTCGATATTTTGTAAGTAAAATGTTAACTACCAAAGGCACACAATATGTGAATCAATGTACCTTCGGGGTATGTTGCTCAAACTCATGAAAGTGAGAAGAGTTACCTTATTCAATATTCTAACTTGAATTTCGTTGTTTGGTGACGATTAATTCAACTTTAAGGATCATCATAATGAAGTTTTGGCGTGACTTCATTGGACCACAACTGGTTCAAGGAAGGAACAAGTTAAGCATGCAAGGAACAACTCAAAAGTGGGAGTCTAAGGAATTGGCAGGAGCAAGCTAGTCTTGTTCAAAAGTTGGACCTTTTCTTGCATTACATTCAGTCATAATCATTTTGCAATTTGCCCTTCAATTTGTATTCTAACAATAACGCATATGTTAGATCATGTTTGAGTGGAGACTACTATGACACTAAAGGTGGTTTCTTAGTCAAGGTAAAGAATCTGACTCTTAAAAGTCCTAGTTTCCATTGGTTGCTACTTCATATAGTTATGAGGGATTATGTGAAGTTAATGCACACAACTCAACCACTTTGAAAAACTTGAGTATGCTGATTAGCTTAAGTGAGAGTATTAGGCAATTGTGTAAGTCCAAGTTGTTTAATTTGTGAGCATTGTGAATAAGGAACACTAGATACAAAACTATTTCAAAAGGAACTTCGAGCTAAATAACCATTTGCTGTGAATCCACTTTTGATGTTTGACTTTAAAAGAATGAGAGGGAAAGGCTAGGGCCTACCAGTTCATCACTTTGGAATATATGATTGTGAAAGGCCTAGTCGTATCTATTTGATTTCTCATAGGAAACAATGGTCAAGTTAGTTCTTACTTGTTGCCAGTCAAAATGAGAATCAAATAAAACTTTGTGAATCGACTAAGGTCGTGAACATTTACAAGATGAAACCAAAGCTTTGTGTGATGAAAGGGAAGAGACCATATAAGCTGGTTGTTTCTACACTCCATGAATAATGAGCATGACGGAGAGGAGAGATGCAACTCTCCTTAATATGGTGAGAGCTATGATGGAAAAGACCATAACATTCAAAATCCATATGCCCTCTAAGTTCATTACTTATACATCTTATGAGTTGTGAATTGGTAAAGCGTATGACCTAAACCACTGGAAACCTAGAGATGTATTGTCAATATTCACGATACCTTGGTTGAAAAGACTAAGAGGCATGAGGTATTAGATATCTTGCTGTGTCAAATAGATACTTCTTCATGGGTTGATAAAAAAATGGCATAGTAACAATTCATAAGAAGTTACATTCCTAGAGAATATATTTCTTCACTGGGATAAAAGTGGAATAGATTTCACTTTCTTTGAGACTCAGAAAATATTACCCTCAGGATCACTCCATCCGAGTAGGAGAATTCTTGATGAGAATGAAGGATGAGGAAGAAACTCGAGTAATGTAGATTGCATCCTTAAGTTTAAAAATCTCAAGAGATCGATCTGAGAGGCTGTTATCTCTTTCTCTAAAAGGGATACATCAAAAAAGTCTTGGAGCGATTCAACTTTTATCTCATTTATCTCAAGAGTGTAGGGATGTTCTTGATCCTAACTTTGGTGGGACCAAGATTCCTATTTTTTCAGTGGAATAGGGAACTTGAATCCAGTGGGAGTTCCTATATAGAGCTTGAACCCAGTGGGGGAATTTTAAAAATGCATAGAATGAAAAGGGATAAAGCCTCACGAAGATATTTTTCAATAAATGAATCGATCGTGAACTTTTTAATAACCACACATATCAAGGACGAACCTGCGAGTGTTTTAGAGGATCACTCATCCCAGTGAAAGTCGTATGGATTAAAGTAATAGAAGTGTGAATGCCATTTAAGATTGAACCATTGTTGAGAACTAGTTAATCTACCCTAAACGGTGAACACCCATTGGAGATAAGTGGATGCGTGAGCGATAAATTAAGTGAAATATCGATAATCGCAAAAGGGAATTTATATAACAAGATTGGAAAGTCCACCTTGTTGAAAGATTTACCTTCATCAAATAACTTTGGGATTTGGGCTGGTCTATACCTCGACCTACATCAATGGATGTAAAGACTCATTTTCTATGTAGAGAATTTGCAAAAGAGACCTCTATGGTTTAACTTAATGGTTTCATCGTCTAAAGTATGACTTTAGACATTCTTCGAGAGAGAGGTACATTCATATTTGTTGTGATTATACCATGTACTTCAAGGTAAATTTTGTCATTCTTACCTCATGTGAACATCACACTTGTAGCTAGAAATGGTCTAGCATATTTGAATGATTCCAAAGATTAAACATGATCCAGCTTTGAGATTACTAATATGGCTAACCCTTGGAGTTAAACTCCAAGAGATCATTCGAAGTGGATTATTGTCCCTCTTCAAGTGAGATGGATCAACAAGGTATTTGAACACTTCAAGATGCAGAAATGTATAACTTATAGATACCTCGTGACTAAGAGAAAATCTATTAATAAGTGCATGTGTCCATAAACCTATGAGGAAGGAAGAACGTGTAAAGAATGTTCTTAACCGTCCACATTGGCTCAAATCATCCTCCTAAACATGAGTCTACAATTAATCACTACAAACAATCTCAAAATCATCCAACATCGTCACCAATTTCGGACCAAACCCTAACCCTAACTAAAACTCATCAAATCTCATTATTCCAAGCTTATTCTATGTTCCTTTAACTACAGTCCAACCTAAGCTAACATCCCCAAACATCCATTTCGTCAAAATCATTCAAAAATTCAAACCCTCGTTCAAATCGACCCAAAACGGATTTCTGAGATTAAATGCGTAAAATGATGTAAAAATTAGAAAAGAAGTGAAATCTTACCTTAGAAGTTGTTAAGGATTGATGGGTGAACAATGGGAGAGAGTTCCAGATGAGATTGAAACAGTTTGGAGTGAGTTTTGGAGAGAAATGACGAAGAGTCGGGTTTTTGGGGTTTTAAAGACTGACGAATCAAAACGCACTTACAATATACATCCTCCTATATACAACGTACATTACAAGGCTAAACTCGAGTTTAGAAGGTTATGTTCTTAATTGTAGCAGCATAAAGTGTATTAGCAAACAGACAACATACGTTGTGCAATAAATAACGCCCGCAACAATTGAAATAACGTGTGTTGATAATTTATTTCATCAAATCTAGATGACGTACATTTTTCCCAATTTTAATGTATGTTATCTACACCTCAACATCCATATTCGACATTTCTCTCTTCCAAACACGCGTCAGATCATTCCTGAGGTTCAACAACGCCCAACCTCACAAAAATATCATTATCAAACATCATTAGACACTTAATCAACACTGAAGAAATGGATTGAAATTAAACATAATGCTACAGAGAACCTAGTCGGAACGAACGAGATATCATATAGATAATCTCTATGACTTTCCATACCATCTTCGTTAGAATTAGATATGAAGTATCAAATTTAGAGAAAAAATGGCCAACTTGTACATCAAGTGTGGACAACTTGTCAAGGCTTGGTTGAGGCATGAAAATGCCTATAAATACTCCTTCCATATGCATCTTTGAAGAATCTAATATTTTATAGAGAAATTCACCAAAAAAGCTTGAGAGAAAAGAGTGAGAATTCAAGTGAAAGAAAAAGGGTTCTTTGAAGAGGCTTATGGCCTATCCTTTGTTTTTCCTTTCTTATTTTGTTATTGGTGATGTTTTTCTTCTTAAGTTAGTCTTTGTTTTCTTTAAATTATGGTAGTTTAGGTTTTAAATTTGAATTTTGAGTTGTAAGTTTTGATGAATATCTACTATGTTTAATGATTGTTTATGTTCTTAATTTTTTTATTTATTTCCATGGTTGATTTGATGACTTGTTTAATTGAATTGCATTGTGCTTGATTCCCACAATGGTGTTTGTGACATGCCTAAATGAAGAAGAAGTTTAGGTTATGTTTACTTGCATCAAACTTGTTAGGTTTTGTAATAGACACATTCATGCATACAAAGTTTGATGATATTCCCGAAAGACTTAAGGAGTCTAGTTTAATTAGGTGAGATAAAAATAATCATCCTAATAAATGTAAACATAGATTAAATGAACTCGAGAGAGACTTTAAATAACTATAGCGAGAGAACACTCATACCACGAAAACCAATTTCATTGACTTAATAAATAGGAGTCTTTACTTGCTTCTTAATAATCCAAATGTTTTTTTTAATTTTCTTTTTCATGTTATTTTTTAAAAATCAAGTTATGTTTTTAATCAAACCATCAACAACTCAAATTATCATATTTTATTGTTTTCCTTTTTCTTTTCGATCATTAACTAATACATGTTTCTCGTGAATTCGATACTCGATGAATACTTCAAAGGTTTTATTAATACGTCGACTATTGTGCGCTTGCGATAGACTTGATCAATCAACCCAAATTAATCAAAATCCGATATCTCTCACACAATAATCGAAATCAATTTTCAATAAAAAGAAAATAAATCATTCATCTCAACACAAAAAAGAAATCAATCCATTTGTTAGTTTTCAAATTTGCGGGTCCAAAAATGGGTTGCACGAATTAACAGACCACTTTACAATACCTATTGAAACTTGAATCCAGAACCATGAATGATTGGAGTGGAGAACCGATTGAACCCATAGATCTAACAAACACGAAGAACAATACCCAGAAGCGATGAACCCTCTCCTTTCTATGAAACGCGAATTAACAGCTATCGATCTAGCAAACGCGCCACCGATCTCTCTTTCTCTGTCTCACACACAACTCTCTCCTCTTCTCAATCACATATAAAGAAACTCACTTTTTATTATGGAAGCCCTTCCTGGGTCCCTACCCTTCCAATTTGGTGATAAGGCAGCCACATCGAGCCCTGAAAAAGAAGGACGACCCAACCATTAGGAGGAGCCATCTTCTTTAACTCAGTCTCGACACTCGATTTCAACCCCACCTTTCCAAGGAAACTTGTTGATGACGTCATCCCTGGCACTCAATTTTAGAGAATCCTCGGTCTAGAGCTGCAAATCAAACTTCATTACCTTCTTAAGGAATGGGTTTCTTGGTTTGAAGAACCCGACATGAGTGGAGGAGGAGGGCGAGGAGGAAGAAAAGGACGAAGCCAAGAAAATAAGAGAGGGGGAGATAGAGGTGGTGGGGGGGAGAGTGGAAGATGTAAGAGACATAGGATGTGAGGAGGAAGGTGTCGGAGAAGAGGGCAAGGAGGACGATGAGTTGGTTTGAAGAAGAGGAGTGGGTTTGGTTATTTGGCTTAATGGGTGGGTTGGGTCTAGGGTTTGAGTTTGGATCGAGTTGTTTTAAGATTGAGAGAGACAAAAGGGAGTGATATTGCATGCATGACAGATTAACATAACATATTTTTTGGTTCCATGTCATCCATTTTTAATGTCATATGCGCCTTCAAACAATTGAAGTCATGCTAGGTCAACAATCAGTCATCCTAATCGGTGTTAAAAGGTCATATTTTCAATATTTAAGGGGCAATGGTAGTGATTTTTGCAAGATGGAGAGCATCTATAAACGATCTCGAAGTTCAGGAGAAAGTGCATAATTAAAACAAGTTCAGCGGTTCACGTGTATTAGCCCTAAAACAAACCTCTGCGCCGCCTGTTTCAACTCTGCAACCGCCTGTTTCAACTCTGCAAACTGCCAGACTTCAACTTCATGCGCTTAAATGAAATGACTTCAACAACGTTAACACACTCACCAGAAACCAAAACCACCGAGATGCAGCAAAAACTTGTAAACACTTCAAACCCAACAGGTCAACACCCTCATTGGTTCTCCCCTGAAACAGGAATATACAAAAGCAAACATTCGCCAGTACCATTGCCTACAGACCCTTGTCTTGATGTTGTTTCCTTCATTTTCTCGCATGGCAACCACACTGCTGTCGCTGCTCTTGTTGATTCCTCATCTGGGTATTCAATCTCTTACGGTGAACTCTTCTCTATGGTGAAATCCGTGGCCTTTGGCCTCCAAAACATGGGAATTAAACAAGGTGACGTGGTTTTGATTTTGTTGCCCAATTCGGTTTACTTTCCCATTATATTGTTGGGTGTGTTGTATATTGGTGCAGTTGTTACTGCAATGAATCCGCTAAGTAGTGCTGCAGAAATCAGGAAACAAGTTGTTGATTGTAATGCTTGTGTTGCTTTTGCCTTAATGACACAAGTTGGAAACTTGAAATCTTTGGGAATTCCGGTTGTTTGTGTGCCTGAGAGTGCAAATTTTGATGTGAAAGATGGTGGTTTTGATGTTTTCTGTAGGTTAGTTTACAGTGGTGGTGATTTTTGTTTGAGGACAATTATTAGGCAGGATGATACAGCAGCTATAATGTATTCATCAGGTACTACTGGTGCTATGAAAGGGGTTACTTTAACACACCAAAATTTTATATCAATGGTTGAGCTTTTTGTGAAGTTTGAGGCTTCACAGTATGAGTATTCAAGTTTAGAGAATGTGTATTTGGCTGCTTTGCCTATGTTTCATATATATGGTATGTCGTTGTTCACGATGGGATTGTTGTCACTGGGTGCAAGAATTATTGTTATGCAGAAATTTGATCCGGTTAATGTGGTGAGGGTAATTGATAAACATGGAGTAACCCACTTTCCAGTCGTCCCACCGATGCTGACAGCACTGACAAAGAGAGCGAAAGATGTTTGTGAAAATAGCTTAAAGAGCCTAAAGCAGATTTCATGTGGGGCAGCTCCTTTGTATGGCAAAGTAATACAAGATTTTGTGGAAACACTAAGTCATGTCGATTTTATTCAGGTAAATGGACCACTTTACTTTATCAGCGCCACTATTTTATATCCTTGCGTCCAAAATTTTTTTTCATTTTGTTCTTTTACTTTTAAAAATTTTGGTCTTCTTTTCCAATCACTATTTAGTGATGATGATATTTGGTTCTCATGAAGCAAAAATCTTTTTAACATGCATATAGTTAGCTCATATGAAATAGTAAACTAACTGTAGATTCATCTGCGTGCTCAGTGCTAAGGCTAGGACGCAAATTTTTTCTTTTAAAATTATCAGTTAATTATGTTTTTAGAGTTGTGATTAGAAGCTTAGTACCTGAAGTATGGACATCATTTAGTACAATAGCATGATCATGCTAGCCTTTCTTTTTTATGGACATCATTTAGTAGAATAGCATGATCATGCTAGCCTTTCTTTTTTCTTATTCATGCTTACACAGTAGTTCGTAAGGTGATTAGTGAAATTTGTTAATATATAGGGCTATGGAATGACTGAGTCAACTGCAGTAGGAACTCGCGGCTTTAACTCTAAAGACTTCCAAAAATACTCCTCCATAGGGCTTTTGGCTCCCAACATAGAAGCCAAAGTGGTGGATTGGGTAACAGGTTCTTTATTACCTCCAGGCAGAAGCGGTGAGCTCTGGATTCAGGGACCTGCGGTTATGAAAGGTTAGATCTACCACGAACTCTTGGAACTCTTAACATGTGGGAATGGCTTATATAACATGTAATATATTTTAAAGAACACTATTATGAGCCTCACATTATAGGAAGCAGCAGCTGAGTTTATTTTGTTTTTGATTTCTTTTTTGCCTGTCATTTCCATGTCATATGGCTATATGATTTTTCACATTGTAGATGCATTTCATTGAGTTTCACCCTCTTCTGAATCTGAAAGAATTTCATGCTTTTTTTTATATTACTTGTTAATTCTCATATAATTAAATTCAATCAGTAAGTATTATTTCTATTCTCTCTGTATTTCTGTTTAAATTTTCCCATGCCATTTTGCTTATAAAGATTGTGTAAGGTTCCTTCTTTAGAGACTTAAATTAAAGATAAAGTTGGCTGCAGTTATTTAGTTCAGTAATGAAGCTATTCTTTAGCTTTTTATTTCTGTTAGTGGATTTGTTTCAAGATTTTTTCATTAGTAATTTGTATATAAGACCCTAAATAATATCAAAACCTCACCTGTTGCCCCTTTCCCTCGATGATAAATATAAGCAGTGTTTTATATTTAAAATTATTATCTTTTCCTCCAACAAATGATGGATTTTCAATAGTTCTCTTAAGATTCCAGGGTACATAAATAATATTGAGGCAACTGCAATGGCAATCGACAAAGATGGTTGGCTACATACTGGGGACATTGTTTATGTTGATCATGATGGATACTTATATATTGTTGATCGTTTGAAAGAGATAATCAAGTACAAGGGCTTTCAGGTATGAACATTATGTTTTGTATCTTTTTTCTTTTTTCTTATTAGATCCAATTACCTGATCATCCTTGAGATTTATTGTATTCCTTTAATCAAGTCTCTGCCTTTTCAGATTTTTCTTTTTAGTTCTCTTCAGGATTAAATTTGAGTTTAAAAATCACTGAATTTGCTCCTGCTGATCGGCTACTGTTGGAATTTATGGATTTTTATAACTTGATCTCTTCTGCAGGTTGCTCCTGCTGATTTAGAAGCTGTGTTGATATCCCATCCTGAGATACTGGATGCTGCAGTAACAGGGTAAGAACATGATATTCATTTTAGGAAGCTGAATGTACTTGATTGGGAAATAAATTTCACTTAATGCCATCAATGGTCAAACAGAAATGAGTTTCCAGTTATGCATATTTAGGGTTATCTTGCCTGATGCAAAGATGGTAATTACTAGTACTAAAGTACAGCCTATCAAAATTGATTTTTTATCTTTTAAGTGTGCTCTTACTGTTTTAGTTAAATTTCATCAACTATTTGATCAATAACTCCGTTGCTGCATTTCAGTTTTAGCGACAAAGAATGTGGGGAGATACCAGTGGCATTTGTGGTCAAGAAAGATGGAAGCACACTATCCCAAACAGCCATTATCAACTATGTTGCTAAACAGGTTTGTTTCTCAACTTGGTTTACATTCACAAGATATGAGCGGATAGATGCATGCTCGCATAATGTGAATTGATTTGCAAATTGCAATTTTATAAAGCTTTTTTTTTTGTTTAATCGAGAGCGCAGCATTATTCTGATGAGTAATTCCTCTTTTTTTGTTTAGGTTGCGCCTTATAAGAAGGTTAGAAAGGTGGTCTTTGTGCATGCTATACCGAAATCTCTGGCTGGAAAGATCCTTCGGAGGGAACTCAGGAAGTCCGTGACTTCGAGACTCTAGTGATAACCCCTTTCTGAGCACAGTCCATTCTGCCAGTATAGAGCTAATTACAGTATCAGTTCAACCAAGGTAAAGCCATAGCATTTTTAACCTCTTAATTGTTGCATAAAGGAAGTGTAAAATCGAGTTGTTGGCGACTCAAAACTTAATTAAGGGATATGCTGAAGTTATTTGGGTGCAACAAATAACTGATTCTACTGTAGACGATCGTATCATTGCTAGAATACCCCATTTTTTATACACGGTGTAGAATTATATCCTAGCTTGACATTTTCTCAACGGAAATTTCCTTTTTCTTTTTGATAAATCAGAAATTTTCCTATTGATTTGTGGAAAATTTAATGATGCATTCGATATGCAAACCCTGTTTTGTTTATGACAGTGGTCGTTTGTTTGCATTGTTGCATGCAAATTCACTTTACATTTGATTGTATGAACTGATGAGGATAAACCGAATTATAAACCTTGTTTTGTGTATAACAATGGCCGTTTACGTTGTTGCTAGCAAATTTACCTTGCATTTGATTTGCGAGCTCAACCTAATTGGGATGACAATAAATAGTGTTAGGGTGGGATCAGTCTAGTTAAGTTGGCATTGAAGTGAATTGGCATTTTTATAATTTTTTTTTAAAAAAAAACTAAACATATTTTGAGTTTATGAATGAGATAATTACGTTGTAGAGCATTAAACCACGCATTTTGACAAATATCACTGCCGCAATTTCAGTTTGAGAAAATTACACAAGACAACATTTTTTGGCATTTTAATATCAATTATAATTCAACAATAGTTAATTTCTATTGTGTAACCACCGAAATTAAAATATCTCATACTTCACAATATTAATACTCTCCTCTTTCTTGTTTCTCTCTCCATTTCCGTGTCCCTCTCATCCCATTTTTCTTGTCACTCGCTCTCTCTACCTCTCATTCTCTTTGTCCGATCTTTTCTTCCTCTCCACCACTCTATGTTGCCTTGTTATTGTTTCGATAGAGCGAATCTGGTTCTTGAGAGGAATTGGCTTCGTCATGGGTTTTTTTATTGATGCTTGCTCATTTTGATTGAGAATCGATGTGAGACTTCGTTCAATGTCTCTACGTTGGAAGAGATACCATAATGGGGAGAGGTAAGTGAGAGAAAGAGTGTCGTCCTTTTCAAAAATCAAGAGAGATAGAGAGAGAGAGCGAGCAAGAGAGATGTCAAATCAGTTTTGGTCAACAGGAAAATACCTTCTAAGTTTTAATTTAACAAAACACTTGAAATAGTTAAACTATACACATGTGTACCCTAAACGTGTTGGTGAATGATCTATGCACTTTGTGCTATGATCTATGCACACTGATCTTGTTAGAGGCACTCTAGGTCTTCTAGATTGGATACTATGTGCGTGGAATCCTATGCAATGCACGTAGACCAGATGAAACACGCATATAAGGTAATGCAATGTGCGTAAACGTATTGTATCAGGGAGACAGAATGCTCCAGAATTTCTCTATGCACATAGAAGCCATCCAATGCACATAGCTTAACTGAATAACTCCATGGTTTGGATGCAACATCACTCTACGCACGTAAAAGGGTTCTCAATGCACGTAGACGGGATTTTGCTAAAAACTGAAGAGGGATCACAAGACAAGTCAGAATCACGTTTCACCTTTGTGCAATGAGCGTTGAAGAGTAAACGTGATATATTTGAAGAAGTTCGTCTACGCACATAGCTTAGGTGCTAAGCACATAGACAAGGCCAAGCTCAAAA
>CAODLS013904980.1:0-12307 GCA_948243855.1 Flueggea neowawraea
TGGCACTTGATTATACAACGTGCATTGTCGATCTCCAAAGATCTGTCATTTGATTCTTTCACGTGATTGCGTCAGGTGTTAGAAAATATTCAAATTTGAATCACGATGCGCCGACTTGTCAGAAGCTAACATCACCTCATATAACGTGACTTGTATCCGCGTGCATTGTGCGTTGAGGATTGATTTCAAAGGTGACTCCTTTACTCACAACATGACTTGAAATGTAGTGTAACATTGATTTCCATTACTCTCAAGTCGACTTCAAGTCTGATGCTCATTCTCGTCAACATGACTTGTATAGTCTTCAACGTAACTTGTACAAAAGTTCATTTCATGCGGAGAGCACCTCATTCACATAACGCGACTTGCACTTCATGCAACATGACTTGTAGTTTTCAGATGCCTACTGCCTCCTTCAACTCGATAATGTGACTTATGTCATGTGGAATGTGCGTTGATCATGCTGCAATGTGCTTATCATTAGCTGCAACATGTATTACTTAATTTTTTCACATGTTTTGCTAAAATCATCAAAATTGAGAGTCAACTTAGAGTTCTAAAATTATTGTATAAACAGTAATCTATCTTTAAAAATTTATTTAATTACATATTTGACATATTAAAATAAAAAAGAATGAGAAAATATTCTATAAAATATTTTTTAGTATAGAATTTAGTATAATGCATTGGAGATAAAATAATTGTCTGAAACTACACTATTTTAATATAAAATTTAGTGTTGAATATTAGAGATGACCTAAGAGAATAATTTTGGATTAGGGGCTCGTATAAGAGAAAAAGATAGCAAAACAAATCAACTTGGTTAAAGATTTAAACCAAAACCACACAAATGACAAACAACTTCAAATTCAAGTCATTGTGCAACTTTATTTTAGGTTTTGTCAATATACATCAAAGATAATTTAGTATTAAATGTGTTGTCATGCTATTTATCTGGAAAAAAATATTGGTGGTATTTGTTTGATAAATCTACTTATAGCACATTTAATATTATATATATTAAACTTTTAGAAAAATTTATTAATCTCTTTATTTTTATATTATATAATCTATTTCTGTAATTTACCCAAAAAAAACAAACATCACCACTAAAAAATTGATTTCAAGGACCAAAAAGCCAACTAAATAAAACAAGAGCTAAACAATTGGGTGATGATTATGATACTTTAAGATTTTATTCTTATAACGATTGTAATCTATTTATTTATTCGTATTTATATTATTAAATTATAATTAAATAAATTACAATCGTTATAAATATAAAGTATGGAAGTTTAAAAACACCATAATTATTACCAAACAATTGAAGGGCGCCATTTGGGGCAAAACAAACAACAGGTGTCTCTTAAAAAAAGAAAGAGACAAAACACAGGTGCCATCGTAGAGAAACTGCCACGTGTGAGTCCGAAAAACAACAACGTGTTGATGCCATCCCCGTCTTCCTTTCGTTCGTGCTTTGAATAGAAGGTAGAATAGAAGCGTGGAAAGCAGCAAAGAATCCCGCTTTCCTCACCGACACAACTACAACCACCCGACCCCATTAAGAATATACTGTCCAACATTCCACAGGAAAGAATTGTAAAATTACGAAGTTAGTCCTTTCAATGAAGCCTCCTTCTTTTTCCTCTTCCTGGGTTCATTAAGATTTCTTACAGCTGCATCTAGATGGCGAGAAATAATGGAGATAGAGAGGGCGTGGGACCCAGCACCCTGCCTCGAACGACGTCTTCGCCGTCGTCTTCGAGTTCGAGATTGAGAGCTGGACCTGACCCCTTCTTGGTGGTTTGCAGATGCTTCAGCGTTCTAACGGCTCTAACGGCCCTTCTCTGCCTTGCCGTTAACCTTCTCTTCGCCGTTCGATCCTTCAAGAACGGATTATCTGAAGTAAGCATACACTGCATCATCATGACTTACAA
This sequence comes from Flueggea neowawraea, assembly GCA_948243855.1. Taxonomy (NCBI): domain Eukaryota; kingdom Viridiplantae; phylum Streptophyta; class Magnoliopsida; order Malpighiales; family Phyllanthaceae; genus Flueggea; species Flueggea neowawraea. The sequence continues at coordinate 1,938 of CAODLS013904980.1, forward strand.
ATTGAGTTTTTATGCTGTGCGCGCTTTTGTAGATTAATTGATTTGGTGGCTGATGACTTGTTTGGTGCAGATATTCGATTGAATATTCCGGTGTTATGCGGTGGTGATTGCATTTATTGTTGTTGTGGCTGAGACTGAGTGGGGATTCATTACCAAATACTGGAAGGTTTGCTTTTATTTGTTTAATTTATTTGTTTTTATATATACTGAATAACAGTTTAATCTGTTAAGTAGTTGTTGAGTAGAATTAGGAACTTAGTTAAGTCTAAGGAATCAGTGAATTAATTATTAGGCATTGCAAATGTGTGATGTAAGTTCCTTGGTCTGATCAGTAATGTAATTAGACGATCAATCTTGGCGAATGCCAAATAGATTAATTAGATGATTTTACTCTCGAGTAAGTTTAATCGGAGGAATTGTGCTGAAATATTTGTCAATTTTACTTGGGATTCTGCTTGTAAATAGTCTGCGTTTCTAGCAATACATGTGTGAAATATTCTATATGTTTTGTCTGAAGAAAATATATATAGGAATTCATGATATATAGGAACTAATGATCTTAAGAGTAGTATACTTTTCAAATGGATGTGATGAATTCAATTGTAAATTTTTCTTTTGCATTGTAGGATTATTTATTGAGAATCTGCTTCTTCGTGGAACCGTAGTAAGCGCATACCTAAGTGGAGAAAAAATTGAAAGAAAAGCAGTACTAGGAAACTATTGCAATTTTGCTATAGGGAAGAATAATGCTAACATCTTAGTATACACTTATAGATGCATAAATTCAAGTTCAGCTCTATCTTACTCTATTAATCTTTTTGTTTTGTTTCTATCGTTTATTCTCCTTGATGTTCATAATGCCACGCCTACACTTTGCAGGTTTTAGAGTACTGGGCTGGCAGGGGTATGCTGCAGATTTTGTATGTCTCATGCTCTATTGTTATTTCTGTTCATTCTTTTACACAAATCGGTGTGCACTCACATGAACTCTGCATATCAGAGGTCTTCATTCTAATCATCAATTATTGACTTTTATAGCGACAAATGTTCTCTTCAGTGTTGCAGTTATGACGAGAGCTTTCCCCGACTATTCTGTGAAGCAGAAGGACATTGTTCTTTTACAAAATATAGCAAGCTATATGCTCCTTGCTTGTGGTGTTGTCTATATTGTTTCGGTAATAAGAGAAAAATTACTTACCTCTGCATGAACAAATCTTTCGATATTTGCCTCTCTCTTTTGTTTATTACTTGGCACAACTAGACTTGAGTTAGTAAAATCTTGGTAGCCTTTAGTTCAAACACATTGCTTACAGAAATTTACTTTTCATAAAGTTTCAAGTACTTTATGAGAACCTTTTGTTCAATTGAGTTTGGAGCCTGCAAAATTTCTTTTTTCTAAATATTAGTTTCTGATGTTGAAGAAATCTTGGTTGATTGAAATTTGAAAGCATGAGAAATCATTTGAAAGCAAATTATACTTTTTAAATAATTTCAATTTTCATTTCCAGGGCATCCTATGCATTGGTTGTCTCAAACGTTTTCGTCAGCAAAAAGAAATCTCAAAGGATCAGGCAGTCAAGGATCTTGAGGTGAGTTACTACTTCTAGAGATAATTAGCATGGATTTTGTACAGCTCTATATTTCATTTTTAGGCCTTTATCTCTAGTTTCATGGGGTATATTTAGAGTTTAGATAATTAAGATGGAACCAATTTAGTACAAGTCATTTACTTGCATTTTGGGACAAAGGGAATAAATATTAGTTTCGAATAAGCAATTCATTTACTGCAACTAATGGAGTTTTAATGTAAAGAAATTCTAAGGAGTTGCGTGATGATTTCGAGGAATTTTTTTTCTTTCCAGGACGTGGTTTCCTGCTATTTATAAATTAATAACTTTCATAATATCTTGTTCATGTAAATAGAGTGAAGTGCTAGGTCAATATGGTATCAAACTCTATAGTTTATATTTCTTTACATATGCCTTTGAATAATACCAGACAAGGGAAAAACATTAAAGCTTTTATTTATTTAAGTTTTTTGGTTTAATGGAGGTTCCAATTTGGGCCTTAGGGAAAGGGGACATGTTGCTAGGAAGTTTTGTGTAGTTCAAATGGATCAAACTTATGATATCCCTTTAATATCAGTGTTAAAAATTTGAAGTCATTCCTCCGGCGTGGCACCTTTTAAAATGTCCCAGTGCATTAGAGAAACATTCAGACAGAACTGGTCTTTGTGATCTTTGATTTATACTGCTTGTTTGACAATATGGAAATTTGTGTGTTAAATGACATGTACCCAAACAGCCCCACTATTATTAAAAAACTTGTGATTTCACGTGTATTTGAAGAAGTTTAATTAGGGCCTGGCATTTACGTTGTATGTGTAATAGCTTAGGATTTGTATTAGAAATGCATTATATAATATTAGAAATGCATCAAATATTGGTAGAAATAACAAATGGGATGGTTCTAAATTTTGGATCAGCTTTCTTAAGATTCAGATTAAAAGACTAAACTGCATTTCTCATTCTCTTTTCTTTGCACATTTCCTATTTTCCGTTTGTTTATAGCTTTTTTTTTTTTAAATTAATGTTTGTTTATAACTTCAATGAATATACTTTGTTACTTTAAAAGGTTTGTATTTACTGACATGGAGGCGGAAAGAAGAACTTGAACAATTGCTCCTAGCAGAAAGGGTTTGATCAAATTTATTATGTTTATGTGACCTGGGCAGGAGAAGCAACTTTGATGAATCCCATACCATGTAATTATAGTGTGCTTTATTGTATGTGCCATCATTAGTTTTATTGGTTTTCTTTATCAAACTAATTTATTAACCAATGGCCAATTTTTGTTAACTTTGTTGTTTTTGAGATCTAGACATCTGCCTGGAATGATTGTCGTAAAATTTTGTAGTTCAAAGGGAACGATTGTCTTGATTCATTGCTAAATTTCTAAGTAGAGAAACCCCAATGTGTTTGCCTTCTCTTATCAAATTTCTTACTGATTAATGCAATGACTATGGGCACTAAATGCATCGAGTGCAAATTTTGGTCAGAATTGTAAGCCTTGTACCTGTAATTAGAGCTTAAATATAAATTATCACTGTGAACAATATTTACAATTTTCTTTTTACAAACTCAATAGCCACAAATGAGCAGATTTTGATAGAAATCAGCAGGAGAAGCAGAGCAAGTGGTTTCCATGGAAGAAAGCAAAGCTTTCTCAATCTCTTTAGCTAAACCTTTCTGGATGAGTAAGATTGATACTTCATGAACTCAGCTTCACATGGCAATACGATAGGCCCTTCACTTAGTAGTCCAAACATTTCTTCAGACTTGTTTAGTAGCTCTGTGAAGATACTGTTGCCAAGATACGCTAAGGGAAGGACAAACCGTCCATGATCAATGGTGTATATGACAAAGTGGCCTGCTGCGCAAACTGACGATGATTCGGTTAAATCTGTTTCTCCATTGGTATCGAATTCCGGGTAAGAAATTCTCTTCCTTCTCATGGCTGCTGTGCTTTTCCAGTTTCTTGCAACCTCTATGAGCTTCTTTGCACTGATCATGATTCCTGTTGTGTGTTAAGAGGGAATTTTAGATGTTAGGACTTAGGAGAGTGCTTAGTTGAGTGAGTGGTAGCTAATGAAGCTCATGTCTTATTTATATTCAACAATTTCTGCATACTCCAACTGTGTCTTTCTTTGTCCTAGGATTCTCAGTCAAACAAAGGAAAACAAAAAAAGATTAGTTATCACACACAAGATTCCAAGTTCAGGCATAGTTTTTTATGTTCCGTAATTTCTTTTTCGATGCTTAAATCCGAGGATGAAAGAAGTACAAGTTTCAGAATCTTCTTCTGATAGTAAGATAAGCTATACATATGTGCTTAAACTCCTCATCATGATTAGTGAAGGTTGTTAGTTGTATTGCTGCGTCACAGTCACTGCTAAAAATTCTGTTATTTTTCTGTTAAAATCAATAATCAGCGTCCCTATCAAACAATGTTGCTTGGGATTCTGTGCCTTAGCAAGATGTTCCATTGGAGACGGTTTTCCTAAATCCTAAGAAGTTATTTTCAATGAAGAAAATCTCATGGTTAGGTAGAGGTCAGGAAAGGAAGTTTGTACTAGAAAAAGGCCAAAAACTAATGGTCAGATGGCACAATAAATTCCTTCGTATTTTGTCAACTGAAGTGTGTATAGATAGGTTGTCCTTTTCTTACAAGCTAAAATCCGTTAGTACTTTCAGAAACTGGCTTAGTTTACATCAGAATAAAGTTTCTATTATGTAACTAGAAATTTGTAGTTATTGCCACAGAAAACTAGCATTACATTCCTTTATTTAAAAATTTTAGATACTCCCCGTATAACCCTACTTTCTATTTTAGGTGTCGTAAAATATTTTTAATAAATAATTGACAATTTTTAATAATATTCTCCTATTTCCAATGTAAATTTATTCATCCAAGTACATAGGCGAAACTAGAACCTTAAATGTGAGAGGACCAATTGAATAATAACAAAGATTTTCACTAACCATTACTTCAATTTGTGAATAAAATTATAAAGTAATTTTTTAAAAATAAAGTAGATATATTTAATATAACCTTATAACTTAATAACTAATAGCTTAACTTCTCAAAAAATATTTAACATAATTTTCAAGAAAACATATGCTTAAATATATAATTCCTTAGATCTTAGTTTTTGCCTTAAATGAGAGCTAAATCAAACATTTTATCAATTTTGAGAAGGATATTTTAGCAAAATTTAACATTCAAGAATGTTTTAAAAATTTGTATGATTAAAGCATATAAAAAAATTATGTAGCCTATTTCAAATATGAAAAAAATGTGTTTAAATATAAAACTTACATATTCAATTAAGTTTTTTATTATATAATTTCATTATTTTTTTTATTTTATGCGGTGAAAATTGACTATCAAAATTTAAACGTATATATTTATATTGAAAATAATTAAATTAAAAATAAAAAATTCTCGATAACGTGTCACTCACGTACACACAGAAGCCTAGTATAGTATAAATAGAGAGATATTTCAGTTCATTTAATTTCGCAAACAGAGGAGTTTTCTCGCTAATTTTTGTTGACAAGAAAACTAACGAGAAAAAAAATTTCCTTGCTAATTTTTTTGTCCCCAGCATCTTACAAAAAATTTATTGCCAAGGGCTGCTAATTACAACTCATTTTTCTCATTAACTAGTAGCGAGAAACATTTTGTTGCCAAAGCTGGGGAGTTAAAGAACAAAGCAAATGCAGATTCTTAATATACTAAAAGAGAATTTCAAGTTTTGAGAATGAAGCACAATGAAAGCATTAAAGAATGTGCAGACATGCTCATGAAAGAGTTGTTAAAAGAATACCATATTATGAACATATAATGAGATCACTGAAATGCACTCTATTGAAGTCTTTCACTGTGCCAAACTTCTGTCATGATGATTAGCTGCTACAAAATACTTAATTACAGAATTTTCTTACAAATTCAATAGACACAACCAAGTAGATTTTGGTCTTTATGTCCTTGATGTACAGCAGAAAAAGAAGCAGAGCAAGCGGTTTCCATGGACGAAAGCAAAGCTTTCTCAGTCTCTTTAGTTAAACCTTTTTGGACGAGCAAGACTACATACTTCATAAACTCAGCTTCACACGGCAATAAGATAGGCCCTTCACTTTGCAGTCCGAACGTTTCTTCAGACTTATTTAGTAGCTCTGTGAAGATACCGTTACCGAGATACGCCAAGGGAAGAACAAATCGTCCATGATCAACGGTGTAAATGACGAAATGGCATGCTTTGGGAAAATCTCTTTCTCCATTGGAGTTTATTTTCGGAAAAGAAATTCTCTTCCTTCTCATGGAGGTTGTGGTTTTCCATTTTCTTGCAACTTGAATGAGCTTCTTTGCACTGATCATGTTCCTGTGGTGTGTTAAGAGAGAATTTTAGATGTTAGGACTTAGAAGAGTCTTGGTTGAGTGATGGGTAGTTAATGAAGCTCATGTCTTATTTATATTGAACAGTTTCTGGATACTCCAACTATGTATCTTTCTTTGTCTTAGGATTCTCAGTAAAAAAGAAACCAAAAAAGATTAGTTATTTCACAGAAGATTCCAGCTTCGGGGCAAAGTTTTTTATGCTCCGTAAATTTCTATTTCCAGGAAACATAAATTTCTTGGTTTAACCTGAGCATATAGAGGACGAAATCACTATGTATAAGTTACAGAATCACTATATAACTATATAATGAAGACGATAGATATGTTCTTAAACTCCTCATCATGATTGTTAATTCTGGAATAAAATTATATAGTTTTATTTTAAGGGACGAGATCATATATATTGCACCAATTAATTTCGAAAAAATACAACAATTTTTTTTTATTTACGTTAATGCGGCTACTAGTCAAGGTTGTTAATTAGTTGTATTATTTCTGCCCAAACTCACTGCTCAATATTCTGTTATGATCAATAAGAAGAGTCCCTTTCAAACAATGTGCACTTGGAATTTCTGTGCGGAAAGGCCTAGATGTTCCGTTGTAAACGGTTTTATTGAGTAGTTATTTTCAATGAATATAATTTTATGGTCAGGAAAGAAGTTTGTACTAAAATGATCGGATGGCGCAATAAATTCCTATGCTTTTCGTTGTCGTACATGGGGTGAGCAAAAACCGAACCAAACCGAACGTTTGGCGGTTCGGTTTCTCCTATTCGGCAAAATCGAAAAAACAGTAATAACCGAACCAACCGAACAGACTATAATGTATATTTAATAATATATTTCTATAGTGATAGAGCCAGACCATAATCAGCCAGAAGACACCATAGCAAGTAGAATAATTGCAGTAAACTTTATCAATATAGTTTCATTAAATCAAAATAAGTAAAACTACATTTTTAAAATGTATATTATTACTAAATCTTAAAATATCAATTTAATAGTGCTCAAAACAACCCCAATTAGACTATAAATTTATTGGTTATGTGTTAATAAATAAGTCTCACGATTTAGATAATTAAATGTAGGTGAAAAAAATACTATAAATGTATCGACTTCACTGACCCCTCTTAGTTCTCTTTCTCTCCTTCGATGCACATAACCAATGGCAGAGCTAGGTGGCTTGGTCGAATCCCTGTAATTGCACGGTTATCGTCATAGTTTTTCTTTCGGAGTATTCTTAGGGTATCAAATCCACGGGAACTACCACGACTCAAAATCGGGCCGAGACTGGTATATTAGGCGAGCCGTCTAAACAAGCCCAACCCATCTTATACAAGTCTCAAAATACAAAACTTATACTCAAAATTCATTTAGTAATAAACAACCTATTAATTAAATTACAACAGTTTAATAACTAAAAGTTTAAAATAATATTCTTAAATAATAAAATAAAATATTATTATAATATGGAAATACAAAATAATTATTTATAAGTAAAATTTATTTAAAGACATAACAATAGCAAATATAAAACCATAACCCACAGATAACCCAGTGTAGAGCTTCTAACAAAACATATAATATATGGTCCTAATAATAGGACACTCACTGCTGACAAGTACGTCTCACTGGGCGCAAAATATCAGATAACTGCTATCAACATAACCTGAAAAACAAATTTTTAAAAAATAAAACAATACAAGAAAAACAAAGGGGTCAGAACCCAGTGAGTGATAACACTCCAGATCGACTCTTACATACCTCACAGAGACCGTTTTAAAAGCATTTAAAAAACATACCACATACATATATACATTGTATACTATTTGTATACACTCGTATTTCTACAAATAATAACTCAAAAATTCCTTTTGAAATTCTTTGCAAAATAAAACAGACAGCAAATAGTCAAACGAAATAAATAAATAAATCAAATAAAATATTTTATTTTCAAAATATTTATTACAAAACAAAACATTTAAAAACCGATAAAACTAAAATCAAACAAAAAAGTTAAATAAATACAATTTCAAATATATAGTAATTTTCAGAATACATTTGCCAAAACATTTACAACCAGAGTAAACAGTCAGACAATATGTTTTTATATATATATATATATATATATATATATATAACAGAGTTAGACAACAGGACCATAATTAAATCATATATTATCAGACCTCAAATCATACGTGGACTACTGCCACCAAATAAATCAACTTACATGTGTTTGCACTGGAACACATGGTTAACATCTTACTTTGGTAACTGAGCATTCACAATGGTAAACTAATGGCTACGCTTATTCCCGTACCATAGGTGTCCCGAATAAGATTAAATAAATTAATATAATTCCGAACCAAGCAAGCATGCAAATCAAATATTTATTCTACAGAAAATAGATATATTTAATATTTCTTTAAACATATAAATCAGAATCAGATTACTGAACAAAATATTAATATTAGAAAATATTATGATATTCAGACAAAATATATTACAGAAATATGTCTAATTTCAAAAAATCATAATACTTATTATCGAAACATATAAAAATACAAAATAGAATATTTATTATGAATTTCATAATAAATATCAAATCAAAATATTTATTTCAAAATATATACTTAAATTCAGAGAGAAATTATATTTCAAAATAGAATATTTATTTCAAAAAATGAAATAATTTCCAAAACAGATTTCATACAAAGGTCAGATATATCAAAACATATAAGTTTCAGAAGACACAGTCTGTTACGACCCAAAATCAGACCGAGATCGGCGTACGAGGCTAACCGTCTGTGGAAGCCCGACTCAACTCACACAAGCCTTCATGTTAATAACATACTACCCAAAACGTTTAATTATTATTTAAAAATTTTTGATGAAGACATTTACTGTTAAACACATACATAGTGAAATAAGTGATATAAACCAAATGTTTAATATAACCAAAATATACCATAAGTATAAAGTCATGTTATCAAATATCAAAATACAAATAGCAAACCTGTAATCCTACAACATCCTGGTGTAGAACTTTAACAATACAAAAGGTGAGCCCAGATAAAAGGGCATCACTAAACAAAAGACGTATCACTGGCAATTAGGATGCGAAACGGTTGCTGAAGCCAAAATCTGTGAACCTGAGATATAGAAATCAACATAGACAAAGAAATAAAGGGGTCAGGGCCCAATGAGTAATAATACTCCAGAATACCTCATACGTGTCTCACAAAGACTGTTTTGAAAATAGTTCAAAAAACTACCACATGCAATATAGGTAGACAAATGTATATATACACACACACACACACTAATACATAGTAGCGTTCGAAAATAATTTTTCAAAACGCTCACAAACAAAGCAAACATCAGGCACAAAAAACATATTGAATACCTTTTCAGAGTCAAAACATATATCATAAATATGAGACCATATCAATGTGTGCATACAGACTAAACATACGTGATGTGGACTCTGCTACTAATCACTAATCATATCATGCGTTGGATCAAAACACATGGCTACAGGCATCCTTGGTAGCTGAGATTTCTCAATGCATTGGTATACCAATGGCTACTACAACCCATAGCACGGGTGCCCCATATTAGAAAAGCAAAATTATGTTATACTATTACATAGTTTAAATAAATCATGCCATAAATATCAAATTCGTAAAACGATAAATAATACATATATATCAAACTTCAAAACGTTATACTTATTAATAAACACATAACTCGTTTATTAATTAGCCAATCCTTAGATTCGTCCAATTTCAATTATATGTTCAGCACAGCAAAAACATTATAGAAGTTTCGAGACACAACTTATGTGTCTGAAACTGCTATTCACTCACCTGAAAATCCAAGTGCACAACGTCAGTCAAGCCCCACTCTTCGGTGGCTGGTCTTGCTGACAGGAACACGAAACTAAACAACCACACACATACACACACACACACACACACACACACACACACATATATATATATATATATATATATATATATCAATGACAAGTCGAAAATGTGGTACTGTGGTTGTACCCAAATGCTATGCAATGCAAATGCAAACTTGGACGCTCAAAAGATCCCAAAAATATATTTCCAATGATATTCTATCATTCTTAATCTAAAATTCAAAATCTACATAAAATTATAGTTTGGTCCCCGACCAATATAAAATTATATTTTAGTCCCCCGAGACTTGGCAAATTATAACTTAGTCCCTAAACTCTTTAGAATTTATAACTAAATCCTCCAAGTAATTTAAATTTATATTTAAATTCTCTAATTTTCCAAAATTACAAAATTTGTCTTGATTTCCAACCAAACTTTCCTAAAATTACAAAAATGAATTTCTACTTTTCAAAATGACAATTTTGACCCAACTTGTAAA
>CAODLS013905255.1:0-12547 GCA_948243855.1 Flueggea neowawraea
TTTTTATCAAAATATAATTTAATATATATTTTATTATATAAATTATACTTTAATAAATACTAAACAACTCTTAAATTTATAAGTAACATTATTTTTACTAACTTATAATACATAATACATCAAATTAATATTAATATACTATGATATATATATATATATACCATTTTTTTAATTTGTATGCATAAGGAATTCACAAAAAAAAGTTAAATAATATCTGAATATCGGTTGAGTACCATAATACCAGCTAAATATCATATGAATATCAATTAAATACCATAATAATATTGTATAAATATGATATGAAAAACTAAAATCAATTGGATGTTGAAAAACCATTGAAAATTAATAAATTTATGCAAAATATGTGCAACAAAAAAGAAAATTGAATGCCAAATTGTTTGATCAGTATTTAATCAGTATACAGGGTATTCAAAATGTTTTAAAAAATTATTCATTTAGTTCTCAAAAAAATATTCATTCGGTATTCAAACAGTTTTAAAATGTTATTAGATGGGTATTCAAAAATTTTTCAAAAACAATATTCAATACATATTCAAACAGTATTTAAATAGTTTTTTGTAGCTAAACTATGCCAAGGGGGTCAATTTATAGGGGATGAGAGAGAACTTTTAAAATTAAGATTATGATAAAAATAAAATCAATATTTATTATGATAATAATCATCTTGATAAAACTCAGATAAAATCAAAATAATTTTATCTTGATAAATCAATGAAATTGTCTTGAAGATAAAACGTTTATCTTCAAAGATAAATCAACTAATATTTTGAAAATATCCAGCAATTTTTTTCTGGGACCAAATGGATGGATTGAAAGGAGCAATAGTGATATTGATCATCATAGTTTAATTTTTGTGGGAGTCTAATATTTGGGAAATCTTCTTGAGTCAAAACCAACTTGAGCTTTTAGTACCCCAGCAAGAGCTAGTTGATCTTCAATCATTGAAGAAGCTTTCATACACTTTAATCTTTTAGCACTTCTTGCAGTGACCAAGTTAGCATTATAATTTTACTCACCTCCACATGGTTTTTTTACAGGCACCTTCATGTGTCTTTTTCCATGATTTTCTCTTTTTTTAGATATTGATAAAAAGGTAAAGATATATTAAAGATAAAAAAATATTTGAATTCAATATGAAAAAAGAAAAATGAGATGGAATAACACTTGTAGCCACCACATAGAGAAAAATTTTGGCTTCGCTATCGACCCAGAATTTTGATTTATAAGTCAATGTTTGTTTATCAGTTAAATTATATTTTGTAATTTTTTTTTCACAATACAATTTATTCGACAAATCAGTTAATCTACTGATATGGCATGAGCAAAAATGCCCATTAAATATATTTAATAACAAAATGGTAATAGAAAAGTTGCAATTCATCATTAAGGAAGAACGTTATGGGATATTGATGCTTACTCATAAATGATCACCTTATAAATAGACATGAAGAACACTTCTTAAGGTATGTCATATTTTCTATATACAATATTACTCTGCTGAAATTGCTACTGACTTGAGCGTCGGAGACTTCCCAGGGAGTATCCCGACCTCTTCTTGTTTTATACTTTCAGGTCTCAAGGCAACGTTCATGATTCTCAAGCATCCAAGTATTAATTATTACTGTTATTTTTTCAAGGTAACAATAATTGGCTCCGTCTGTGGGAAATATTGCACGAAAAGCCTTGTTCGTAGAAGTTCGCAGACAGATTCATCGACAATCGCCTACTCAGTCACCATGGTGCAAACGCATTCAAACCATGTTGGACATCCTGAGGAGGGTGTAAGCATGATTGGTGCTGAAACGAGGGCCTCGGGAACCACCGTCTCTACCGTTCCACTTGCAGACTATGAAGTGCTCAAGAAGCAGAATGAGGAGAATCATAAGGCTTTGGTCGAGATGGCAACCTTGCTTCAACAGCTTCTTCCTCAGGCACAGCTCCCACCTACATTGCGCGTTTACGCTCAAAGCGCTCATAGTGACAGAGTCCCAGAAAGGCGTGACGCTTTGCAACAAAGTTATCGCCAACCTTCTTGCGTTCCTGAACAACCGAATCCTCCACCTCATCCAGAGCATTTTGAAATTCCCATTCCAGAAGCTTGAGTCAAAGCTAGAAGGGAGAATTATCCTGAGGTGGTAAAGAGTACCTGCAAAGGAGAGCCTAGAGTTCCTCCGAAGAAGGCCGAGGAGAAGACTCAGTCCTCAATAAATATTCGAGACGCAGCAGATATGAAAAAGAAGATGATTGAAGAAGTCCTCGAACAAAAAAAGATGGTTCCTGTTGAAGAGGAGCAACAGAGAACCAAAGATTCGTTCATTAAGGAGGTTATGGAAAAACCACTTCCCTCAAAGTTTAAGATGCCCTTATTGCCTACTTTCTTTGGAAAAGAGGATCCGCATGAGCATGTCCATAACTACGAGGCTATTATGATGCTCTATGGTTGGGAAGACGTTATCATGTACCGTGCATTCCTAATCATGCTAAAAGACCATGCTCATTCATGGTTCAATGGACTAAAGGAGGCGTTGCTCTCCTACTTTGACCAGTTCAAGAAGGAGTTCATCTACGCCTTTATCATAAATAGCAAGCGGAAGAAAGACGCTACGTACTTGTTAAGCGTGAGGCCGAGCGAGAAGGAGACCCTGCGACAGTATATAGATAGATTCAGAAATGCTACCCTCGAAGTCCACAACTTGCAACCCGGAGTGGCGGTGGCTACGATGTTGCAAGGGACACGATCGGTCCAACTCCAGGAGTCGTTGTCCCTGGACCAGCCAAGGACTCTGGCTGACCTCTTTGTTAGAGCTAACAAATATATCTTGCAGGCCAAGGTCATGAGGATTGCAGGTACTAAGGAAGACAATAAGAGGAAGGAAAATGACGCTCAAGAAAAGCCAAGTAGGAAAAAGGAGAAGCCTGGGGACTCAAGAGTTCGTTTTAGTCCCTGCTTCGAAAAGTACACACCACTAACTGAATTAAGGTCAGCGATATTGGCGGCAATAGAGGAGTTTGGACTTATCTCTTTTCCCCCAAATGTAGACAAAATGAATGTGGATGCCTACTACCGATACCATGATGTGAGTGGGCATTCCACAGAAAAGTGTCGGGACTTGATGAACCGAATCGAGGCTTTAGTGCGAGATGGAAAGCTAAACCAATTCATTAATGCAAATGCATGGAGAGGGGATAAGCCAAACTACCCATGGGAGGAGAGAAGGAATGATAATCATCGTGGAGAAGATTGGCGACGAGGAAGAAACCAAGATCCAAGGGGCCAAAGAGAAGGACCTCAAGATAATAGAGGTGGCCAGAACAAAAGAGCTCCCCAGTTGATAATCGGCCCACACACCAAGCCATCAACACAATTTCGAGAGGAGAGGCAAAGGTTAGGAGCACGTCTTCATCAAGAAAAGCGTATGCTCGCCAAGCATACCAAGTTAATGTAGTGGCACACTCGGGGAGTAGAGAAGATTAGATCGCATTCACTGAAGAAAATAGAGGTAAGGTCATGCTTCTTCATGATGGTCCTCTAGTTATATCGACGGTCATCGCCAAGCACCCTATAGAAATAATTTTAGTGGATAATGGGAGTTCAGTCAATCTAATCTACTGGAACTGCTTTCAGAAGATGAACCTCACTACAAACAAGTTGAGAGAAGTGACGACGCCACTTTACAGCTTCAGTGGCGAGGCTGTATCAGTGATGGGGTCGGTACAACTATCGGTCACGCTGGGAAATGATCGAATAGTAACATGGATGGCCAACTTTATGGTGGTAAAGTCAGTATCAACTGCCTACAACGTAATATTGGGGTGACCACTACTTAACGACATGAGGGCAGTAATCTCATCGTCCTACTTATTGATGAAATTCCTACTCTGCAAGGGGTAGGTTAAGTTCAAGGAGACCAACAAAAGGCTCGAGCTTGTTATGCGTCATCCATTAGAGGTAAGGACTTCTGTTATCGTATCTCAACAATGGCGGTAAAGGATGGAAAAAAAGATTTGAAGGTGGAAAGCAAACCTGAGCTGGCTGAAAAGTTGGAGAGCGTGAGATTGAAAGAGTCCGATGAAGAAAAGCTTGTGTTCATCAGGAGTCAACTCGCTCCACATATCAAAGAAGAGATTGTGAAATGCCTCAGGGACAACGTGGACATTTTCGCTTGGAGTTCGGTTGTCATGCCAGGGATTGATCCAGAGGTGATCTCACACCGTCTCAACGTAGATTCCACTAAACTACCGGTGAAGCAAAAAAAGAGGAACATAGCACCAGAAAAACAAAAGGCGGTAGATGAGTAGGTAAATAAGTTGCTGAAGGCTGGATTCATTCGAGAAGTTTACTATCTAGATTGGCTTGCCAACGTAGTTATGGTGAAGAAAGCTGATGGGTAATAGAGAATGTGTGTAGACTTCACCGATTTGAACAAGGCCTGCCCAAAGGATTCATACCCATTGCCAAGAATTGACAAGTTGGTGGATGAGACTTCTGGTTATGAGCTCCTGGGCTTCATGGATGCCTTATCTGGGTACCATCAAATCATGATGCATCCAGAAGATGAAGAAAAGACGACATTCATTATAAAGAACGAGACTTATTGCTACAAAGTGATGTCGTTCAGGTTGAAGAATAACAGAGCCACTTATCAACGGATGGTGAATATGGTATTCAAGGAACTAATAAGGAATATAATGGAGGCTTATGTTGATGATATGATCGTCAAGAGTAAGAAAGGAGAATCTCATGCCGAGCATTTGTCAACTGCCTTCAATGTTTTGATGAAGTATAACATACGACACAACCCAACCAAGTGCTCATTCGGGGTTCATTCGGGCACATTACTGGGGTACATGATAACCCAACTCGGGATTGAGGCCAACCCGAAGAAGGTTCAATCGATTCTAGATATGAAGTCACCTTCTTCAATAAAGGAAGTACAATGACTTACTGGGAGGCTTGATGCCTTAAATTGGTTCCTAGAAAAGTCTGCAGAGAAGAGCTTGCCCTTCTTCAAGACCTTGGGAGCAGGGAGCAAGGAGGAAGTTTGAATGGACTAAGAAATGTGAAGAAGCCTTCAAAGACCTCAAGAAGTACTTACGAAAAGTTCTGCTGCTCATAAGGCCCCAAGTTGGGAACAGTTGTATATGTATTTAGGGGTAATTGATGCAACAACCAGTGTGGTACTACTGAAAAAGGATGGCGTAGTCGACAAACCCATCTACTATGTTAGTCGGGTATTGCATGGTTCTAAACTACGTTACTCACAAGCAGAGAAGGTGGCTTTCGCCCTGGTAATGGCTTTAAGGAAATTGAGGTCATACTTTCAAGCCCACACCATTAAGGTCTTTAGTGACCAACCGCTCTGCCAAATACTCCAAAAGCCCGATTACTAAAAAAGACTCACTAAGTGGGCAATAGAGTTAACTCAGTTCGACATCCATTTCAAGCCTCGACAGGCGATCAAGGTTCAGGCATTAGTTGATTTTATCGTTGAATGTACTTTTAGTACACCAGAGGCGAGAAATGAAGTGTCAGAGTGGGCATTGTTTGTGGATGGAGCCTTCAGTTCTCAAGGTAGTGGGGCTGGGGTAGTGTTAATTTCACCGTATGGTGATGTTCTCAAATACTGATTGAGATTCTCATTCCCAAGCTCAAATAATATAGCTGAATATAAAGCACTCATTGCGGGAATGAGATTAGCACTACAATTACATGCTAAGAAGTTGATTGCATACAACGGCTCACAGTTGGTGGTGAAACAATTCCACGGTGAGTACGAAGCACACGAACCAGTGATGGCTCAATACTTGAGAAAAGTTCAAGGATTGGCAGAAAGGTTCTCAATGTTCGAGTTGGTCCAAATCAATCGATCAGCAAAAAATCATGCATATGCACTATCTAAGTTGGCATCTTCAAGAGATTCCAATGACAGAACTGTGAAGGTTGAAATTCTTTCCCGACCTTTATAAGTGAGCCTTTGCGAGACCATTGTTAAAGTGCTTGGGACCATGAGAAATCGAACTAGCCCTGGCCGAGACTTACTAGAGAATTTACGGCCAAAACTTGGGTTCTCGAGCACTCGCTGCAAAGATCTTGCGAGCAACATTCTTCTGGCCAACCATAAAGGAGGACTCTATGCACAAAGTAAGAAAATGTGATTCCTGTCAGCAACATGCTCCTGTTGTGAATGCACCAATTTCAAAACTTCAGAGTATCATTGAACTTACACCGTTCGTGAAGTGGGGACTCAACATCTTGGGACCTTTTCCTTAGGCCACGGGAGGTCATAAATTTCTTATAGTCACTATTGACTACTTCACCAAGTGGATTAAGGCTGAACCATTGGCGACCATCACCTCTAAACGAATTGAAGAAATGGTATGGAAGGACATCATTTGTCGTTTTGGGTTGCCACGGGTTCTAATTGTCGATCATAGTAAGCCATTTGATTGTGATGCCTTCAAGGGGTTCTGTGAGTGACTGCATATTTGCCTCAGCTTGGCGTCGGTTTCTTATCCACAGGCGAATAGGCAAGCTGAGAGCTCCAATAGGACTATCCTCAACAATCTCAAGGCAAAGTTGGAAGGAGCCAATGGAGCATCGGTGGAGCATTTGCCAAGCGCCTTATAGGCATACAGAACAACAAGTCGAGTGTCCACTGGAGAGACTCCATTCAACTTGGTGTACGCACAGACACACTAATTCTTGTGAAAATAAGCTTTGGATTAGCACAAACAGTAGACTTCACACTGAAGCAAGAGCAATCCAACTCTAATGCTCTTCGGGAGAACTTGGATCTTATCGTTGAACAACGTGAGTGAGCCTACATGAAACTTGAAACCTATCATAGCCGAGTTGCTGCTACTACAATTCCTGGGTGAAAATTAGACCAATGGAACAAGGTGACCTCGTCTTGTACAAAGCAGTACTTACCAATACTTTAAAGAAAGATGGTAAGTTGTGAGCCAACTAGGAAGGTCCCTACAGGATTTCATCAATGCTAGGGCCAAACACGGCTACACTAGAAACGTAAGGAAAGAAAATGCCTAAGACGTGGAATACAAACTACCTGAAGTTGTACTTCCTTTCAGATGTGTAATACGGAGTTACTATAATTTGTACAAATAAAAATAAAGAAACTACTTAAGCAAATTGCTTAAGGAGTGGATATAGGCCCTTGAGCCGAACCACTATAAGTCTTTGTGTCAATGTTACCTTCTGTTTTTCATCACTACATTTGCATCATGGCATTAGGATTTTATACATTCATTACTACACTTATTATACATGTCGCTCGGCATTGGACATTTGCATGCAATGCCCAACAACAGGCCATAATAAAAAAAAAGTAGTGGGTGATAAAACTGAGTGCCTAGAACTTAATAAAGGCATAGGGACCACTACCATCGACTATGCACGTTCGCTAAAGTATTGACGAGTAAAAAACCTTCTCTAATATGAGATCTCGTCCAAAAAAGAAAGCAACGCCGACATTCACTAAGACGTGTGACAAGTAAAATCCCAAGCGGTATTTTCATGAATGCATGTGATAATTTATTTCCTACGATTGTGTGACAAATAAAACCCCAAATGGTATTGTCATGTGATTATTTGTCTACTTCATCTTTGACTTGCGAATCAACTAAGACTCCACCAATAATCACTAGCCCAAAAGTAGCTTGATCAAACGATTAGGGAGTAGTCAGTGATGTAAGCCAAGTTCATCAAACAAGAGCAGCGATAGCCCACAAAAAAATTTCACAAGAAAAGACACAGAAAAGACAAAGTAGGCAAAATAAATAAAGCGAAGTATTCGTAAGCACATTGTCAAAGTCTCCAAAAAATCAATATCAAAACTATCAAATATCCAAGTAATGACAACTAGTGGAGTATTCATCACTAAGGAAAAAAATAATGGTAGTAGAAAGGTAGTAAATAACGTTATACTACTCATGCTACTCTATCTGGAGGAATAAACCCTCATCCAGAGTGTTAAGAGCTCTATCTATGTCAACTATGTCCTCATCAAGGTTGCCCAACGCGAGTATCATGTCAGCTCTCTAATGGTGCTTAGAGTGAACACCATGAGGACCATAAAACTCTCATGGACCAAAGAGGTTGTTAAGATCATCACAAGCAAGCTGATCTAGATATGAATCAAGTGTAATAGTCTCTTGAGGATCGTACCTGTGCCAGTCAGGGTAGTCCTCATCCTCCAAGTCCTGAGGAAAATCATCTTTGGAAACTCATCCTTAATCAGGTCCTCCAACCAGCGGCGAGCAGCATAGAAACTCAATTTGTAAAAGCTAGCACCATAGGCAGCTTTACTATAAAAGAAATCCTCCGACTCGCGATACTCATAAACTGCTCTCTCAATAGAGGACTTCTTATCATCATCATGAGCCTTCTTCAGAGATTTGAGTTCATCCACTAGCCGTTTGTTCTCAACTAATAAGGCATTATAAGAATGAGCTTTCTCAGAATAGTCAAGGTGTATGGCTTTCTCTCGAAGGAGATTCTCATTCTCCACTTACAAAACATCAAAATTAGTAATGAGCGAAGAATAACATTCCTCGAGCTTCGTCTTCTCTTTCTTCAGAGTTTTGAGCTTTTTCTTCTCTTGCTCTAGAGTCCCCATTCTCTTCTTCTCCTGCTCTATAGTCTCAACTGAATATTAAAGTTGGAAGTTGGGTGTTGGAAGGACGAAGAGCCTTAATATCCTTCTTTGCAGCCTCATGAACTACAATCTCCTCGTCTAGTTGGCGTCGAGTGTTCCGGGCCATGGCAAGAGCGATAGTGGTTTGCTAAAGAGACTGTAATAGAAAGTAACGATGGTTAATTTTGTAAAAAGTTGTAATAAGCAAAGTACGAGTATTAAAAGGCCAGAAGGAGTCACTTTCAAGGCACCCATCTCGGCTAAATCCATACACTCCTCCAAAGGGTTGAAAATAGACTCCTCATCTCTAGGCAAGATCGTGCCCAGCACCAGCCTAGCGGCAGTGCCGCGCATCCTTACTGAATTGGTGTCTAAAACTCCAGCACATGCCACGAATTCAGAACCCTGGAAGGATCTTCCTTCGTCATCATTCCATGGAGGAAGAGTGTCACCAATTTTAGGCAGAGTGATATGACGAAGTTTCTCAGAGCATAAGACCCTTCAACCTGGCCTTATGGGTTTCTCAGCAACAGCTTTTTCCTTCCCCTGGGAATGTTTATGGGGAGCACGAGGAAGCTCACTGGTGGTGTATAGACCAGAAGGACCGCCTAATTTACTCTTCTTCACACGCATAGCCTTCTTAAATGAGTTTGACTCTGCACAAGAAAACAAAAAGTTATAACAAAGAAAAATAATACAAGTAAGATATAAACATGTGATGAAAATAGTAAAAATGCAATAAAGAGGAAGCATCTTCAAGGCCACCTTCTACATGAGTAATTGCATTTTCGGATAAGTCATCTAGATGGTCATCCAGAGGGTTAGAAGACATGCTCATAATGTCGTCGAAAAAATTATCCTCTAGCAAAGGAAGCTCGAGTCCAAATGAATGGATAAAGTTGACATCGTTAAATGGGCATGACAAGGGATCAAGCGAATGGATAGTTGTATTGTCGTGAGAAGGATCCTTTGGTGACATTACAACACAAGAGGTAGATGTGGCTTTTTCACAATCGCTCACTTCAACTTGGTGAGGAGTATGAACATGATCGTTTGTGGGTAGAAGATTGGGGTTAATGCACCATCTTGTAGAAGTAAGGTTTCGAGGCTTTAACAACGTGGAAAGACCAATCTCATTCCCAACGACCATAGTATTAATCTGGTCCACGAACATTTTCCTCAAATCTTTCTTTGAAAGTTTTGGCCCATCGACTTTGTGATGGCACCACCCAATAGGAGCATCCAAAGAAGAGGCAAGGGGATAGACCAAAAAACAAGGATCAGTGGATTTAGATTTGGACTTGGGAAGGTCATCTAAATATAAGGAATGAATGCTAGAAGACATCTGAAGGGTAATAGAGTCCAAGCCACCATGGGTATGGAAAAACCAAAATAGTAGATTCGACGAAGGCTCTATCCCTTTTTGAGTACAACGAATATGGAAACCCATAAGATGAGCCCATCATTTAGAATGGAGTTGAGCTGGGAAAAGTTTGTTTTCAGATAGGAACTTCATAACGAATGGTGGAAGAGGAAAGCGAACTCCAAGTTCCAGCGTACTCACGAACATCGCGAACGCATCGAACGACGCATGTGAGGGAGAAGGACAACTCGAATCGGGTAGTGAGATTCACTAAGTTTTGGGGAAGCTGTAGGTGTTTTGGATTGTGTCGACATCTAAAGGAGGCATGGTAGACTAATGATTAAAATAGAACAACTCCTTGGAAAAAGTATGAATATTTGACAACGAGCCATCAACAAAATTTGTACAATAGCGAATAAATAGGTTAAAATTAGAATGAGAATTATACCTATTTTTCTCAATGAAGACATGTCGCCAAAAATGGGAAAAACCTAAAAGAAAAGGCCTGCAAAAAAAATAAAACTACATGGTCAGAATAGCGCATCAAAACCAGATGGCAAGGGCGTTCAGTCGTTTGAAAAAATGACTGGTCGCTGAGACAAGCCAGACATGCGAGAGGACGACAAGGCAGAGAATCAGGCACGATCGTCTGGCCAAGATGGTAAATGGCGTGTCGTTCGCCCTTAGCGGGTGATCTGTCTTTCAACGCAATCGGACACAACAAGGCTATGAATATCGAACGGTTTTGTTTCAGGCAAGCCGCTAACTGCGAACAGCTCAACCTAAGGACTGCAAACCACCAGAACCATCGAACCACCAGAACCATCGAACCACTCAGACCTCGAATCGCATAAGTCACGAACCACCAGAACTCGAACCTCTGAAATAACAAACCACGCCGAGAAATATGAACCATGCCATTACATTCCATTACCGACCACGAGCGCCGCCACCCAGAATCACACCATTACCGCCACCACCACTGCAAGCTCCTTCGACGCTGCCTGGAACCAGTGAGGTTGACGCTCACATGGCACGACTGAAACTATAACTAAAAAACAAAACATATAGCAAAGCAGTATGAAAAACACATGCAACACAAAAAAGAAAAAAATAGAGGAACAAGTGAAGCCAAAAGAAATAAGTAGTGAGCAACTAACAAAGAGAGGCTTGTAGCAGAAAATGGAAAATTAACCAACCAATAAAGAAGATGAAGGTAGAAGTTGAAGCACACCTAAAGAAAAATGAGAAGGACAGAAGTAACAACAAGGGAAGAATGAAAGAAAATGTCAATATATTACTAGGGTTCAAGTGAATTAATTAGGAATATCAAATTTGGAAGATCTGGAATCAATGTGACGAGAAAAAGGGAAAATCCAAAAACCAGGAGCAAAATCAACTCTGTGATATTCGAAATCAAGAAGTTACCCAATCAGGAAGGAAGGAAAGAAAATAAATCAAAGAGCCAAAATAGAAAATAAATCAAAAAGCCAAAATGGTGAAGTCAAAACAAAGAATAAAAACGGGTGGAAAAATAGATAAATGGGCTTCGGGAAGATTGAAATCAAAGCAATAAAATGGACCTAGTTGGGTTATGAGCCTCACAGTACCCTGAACCAAAGTTACCATAATGAAGAACTGAGCAATTATAAAATTAGTAGGTTGCTCCTCAGCAATCAAGAATAATTTTAGCAAGGTCTTTACTCAAAATATTCACAAAAGACGTACTTCATGTTCAAGAAAATATTTTTACTCTTATTTTCTAGAAACTCGAAATAAGAGTGGTGAGCACTTGATATGTCATGAGTAAAAATGCCCATTAAATATATTTAATGACGAAATGGTAATAGAAAAGTTACAATTCGTCATTAAGGAAGAACGTTATGGGACATTGATGCTTACTCATAAATGATCACTTTATAAATAGACATGAAGAATACTTCTTAAGGTATGCCATATTTTCTATACACATTATTATTTTGCCGAAATCGCTACTGACTTGAGCGTCAGAGACTTCTCTAGGGAGTATCCCGACCTCTTCTTGTTCTATACTTTCAGGTCTTGAGACAACGTTCATGATTCTCAATCATCCAAGTATTAATTATTACTGTTGTTTATTTGTTAAGGCAACAACATCAACCATTAAGATTAGTTATAATTTCATGTTGATGATTGGAAGGAAGCTTCGTTGGTGGTCCAAAAGAGGAGAAACTAGAATTTGCATTTTGCAAGATCATTATTGGCATTTGGCAAGGAAAAAAAAGATGTCATTTCACGAGGCAAAGAGTAAGGAATTCATGTGCTTCTTTTTCCGGAGTTCCTTATTCGGGTACTGTAAAGACTAAAGAGAGTCACGAGGCCAACATCCGTATACACAAGTTTTATCATGGCATAACCTTCAGAGCATATTCCTCGTATCTCCCTTATAAACGTCACGAATGATGCCCGACCAACCCTTTCCACAATAAGCTATTCATTTATGAATTAAATTCAATTTTACAAATTATTA
>CAODLS013906014.1:0-11677 GCA_948243855.1 Flueggea neowawraea
CGTGCAAGTAACAACGGACTTAGAACTTCACCGACTAAACTCTATATGCACCATTGTTCTTCTTTTATGACTACACTTCCTTCTCTAACCCTTTACAAGAAGGATTTAGAACTCTTCTTAGTGGCCCTATCACTAGCAGTGCCATTACTTAAACAACAATCCCACAATCTTTCACAATCCTGTTCAATTGCTAGTGGGAAGCTTTATCATTCCCCTCCATGGTGAGTTACTGGTTGGTGCAAACAGAATCTGTTCAGGGTCTCTGTTGATCTTCACTCTCTGAGCCTCCCATGGCGAGAACTGGTATGCGTTTGTGAGAACGTCAATTGGCATTGCCCTCATCACCGAGGTGTAACCTGCCATCGGGTTCTTCGCTCCCATTCTGGTCGTCTTGAATGTCACCCACTCGAATCCTTCGGCTCCTGCCACTGACACTGATGCGTAGAATTGCGGGACCACGAACATGTCGCCTATCTGTACCTTCTCGTTCATCACTGTGTTGCCGTAGTCATCTACGATCTGCACGTTCAAGCTTCCGCGGATCGCGTAAATCACTCTGTTGTCTGTCGTTGACCAGTGTGGTGCGTACACTGCGCCCTGCATTCGTAAAAACGCTGATCAAACATGCTAAAAACATTGTAAATGTTATCTCGCAAAGTTACCGGCAAGAGGTTGCCTTTCTTCATGCTCATGTCAAGAGGTCGGAGAATGGGAAGCTTGAGAAGATTGACAATGTTGATTTTACCGGCATCTCTGTTGAAAATATCAGCTTTCCTAGAAGTTCGAGCATTGTATTTAATTTGCATGGAGCAGAAAGACTCTTCGTAGTCATTGTCCATAGGTGGTGCGCGTTGGCTTTGTTGTCCTAATTCTTCATCAGGTGCAATGATGCTTCTCATTTCTTGGTCGCATCTCACAATGAGACCCCTCTCGGAGCCGCTCTGCATTCTCCTGACGAGGTCCGTCGGCACGTTCAAGGACTCTGCAACCATTCTCTCGTCCAGAGGACTCAATACGTTCATGAAGGTGTAATCTTCTGGCCTCTCTGCCTCTTCTAGAGATCGTCCTCTCTGAGGGTTCCTCTGTCCTCCTGCCAACATAAATCCCTTTGCAATGCCACAATATTCGTCAATTCATTTGCTCAAACTGTGAAACATATTAAATTTGGAATTTGGATGAAAGGAAGATGATAGATACCCTGAAGTTTGCGTCGAGTTGGTTGTGCTGGCTGTAAAGATCGTTGAAGGAAACAAAGATGAGGTCTTTGTCAGCGTCGTTGCAGCTCCAGTGGGCTACACCAGGTGGAATGCTTCTGGGCATCCTGGTGAAGAGACCCCAAGCAGCCCTCTACCTGCCAGTTTCATCGTTTCGAGATGTAAGTAACGTGATTATTACCAGATTCACAAACAAAGATTTTGGGTCGACCTTTGAAATGGAACAAGGAAAACTGACCTTGGACGACGTAAACGATGCGTGGAGTGGGGAAATACTTATGCAAGGAGAGTGAGTTGGGATTTACGGTGACCCTCATTGCAGCAACACCAGTGCATTGGAACTGGTCCTCCTGAGTGTCCCAAATCTCGGTCAAACCACCTTCAGATTGAATCTGACTGCTAGGCTGGGTCCTCGTGATTTTCTGGATCCGGCATTGCTGTACTTGGTGTTGTTGCTGCAGGTCCTGCCTGCTCTTCCTCTTCAAAGCTGCGCCAGAGGAAACAAGCAAACACAGAACTAACGCTACGACTAGTTTAGCAGCAGCCATGGCTTCTATTGTCTGATATGCCTAAGTAAGCAGTCGATTATGAAAGAGGAGGAAGACTATAAGAGGAAATGGGTGATGGGGGTTTTCGATTGAAGAGAGTCTAGTTTTATTTGTGGGGCTGTGTGGCATTTTGTGATGGTTTGATCTGCATGGAGGCATGTCGCGATGTTAATTAAGAAACGACACCTTTCATGGTGGATGCTTCTGAGCTGGTGTGGCTATGGAGTACGTGCTGGTGAAAGGTCTATGTGTGGGGTGATCGAAAGTGAAGCGTTTGCATGCACCCACCACTTGGCTTGTCTTAATATCATCAGAAGCAGAGAAACACAAAAACACCAACTTCTTAATTATGTTCTTTGCTTGTGAACGTTAGGGTTTTTATTGTTGAAGTTAAGGAGCATGAAACGTTGGTAGAGACACGTCCATGGTCGACTTTATTCAATCTCGGTTCTTGTAATGACTTGTTTTGTTCTAAATGTATGTGCAACAATATGGGGCTAAACGACGCTGCCAGTGAAATAAAAACAAAATAATTTGCGTATTTATGAAGTTAAATCTATCATAATATCTTTTAGCAGATTGTTTATGCCAACTCTTTTCTATTTAGAGTATCATGAAGAAATTTGAGATTAAAAAAAAAAGAGTCATGGAAAAAAACTACTTTAAATTGCATTTTGAGTATATAAATATTTGATCTGGTTTAGGCTCTTTAGCCCAAGTTCAAATATTAGGTACTCACTAATGTTAGATTTTAAAATTTCAGCTTGCTACTATCTTGAAAATTTCAGTTTGATAGTCAAAAATCTGATACCAAAAATGACAAATTGAATTGATTTTAATTTCATTTATGCTTAATTTGTTTAATTTTTTTAAAAATGACGCTCTCTGTTTCGGTTATTTTAAATATATTTCGTCAGCTATACTGAGAATTGGCTTGTGATCTACCTGACTCGGTTTGATATTTGGTGTACTCAAGTTTGACTTTTTTTGACGAGGAAGTTTGACTTGTTTAATAGACAAATTTTTAATAATTCTGTTGGAACTTGGCCTTTTTTTTCTTAATAAGTCGAGTTTTGATATGTTCAATTAGATTCACGAGTCTAAAAGAACATAATTTACGAGTTTGTTTATAAACTTAGTTATTGTCTATGCAATTAATATATTATAGCAAGAAACTTGTATTTGTAAATTTTTTTTGGGTCAACAAATCAAATTTTTATTTATTGTCAAAAAAATGCGAGAATACATCTCAGTATACTCTGTACAACAAGTCTTCCCCAGTTCTATACTATTTATACAACCAGCTCTATATTATCTATACAATCCACCTTTGCAAAGAATTACTATCTGTACAAAAAAGGAAATAGTTTATATCTGACACTATAGCATATGTTCCTAAGGACTCTATTTTCATCTGGAGTCCTATGTTCAAAAACACAATAATTTCGTTCTCTCCAAACATTATACACTGTGCTTGAGAAAGCAACCCTCCTCATCTGTGATTTCTTACTTTTCGATCCAGCCTTTCTAACAAACCAAGCGACTTCTCTGTTCCAGTTCAACGGCCTCCTCATGATCTGACACTTCCCCAAGATTATCTTCCAGATACTGTTTGAGAATGGACATGCAAAGAATAGGTGATTCACAATTTCCACACCTTCCCCACATAAGGCACAGGCATCATTTGCGCAAACACCCCATTTCTATATAAATGACATAATTAAATATTTTTTTGCGTATTTAGAATATCCACGTTGAAGTTCAATCTAAAATATTATTAAGTTTAATATTAATTATAACAGAAAGTCGAAGTTGTTCATGAATCTAATATGCCAAGTCTTCATTGTTCAAGTTCATTTAATTATAAATTGAGATTCAAAATTAAGTTTAGACTCAACTTCTCATTGTTTAAGCAGAACACAATAATTTTTATTGAGATGAATATTGAGCTGTTCACGAGCGACTTAACTGATTTATACTCTTAAGTAAGAATCCGATGTTCCTAATTTAAATGGCCATCGATTCCATAAGGCTAAACAACAAATAGTGAATACATTCATATTATTCGTTATTGAGGCATTATTGAATGCAGTATAGTGCCAGCATATAATTATTGAACTAGAGAATTTCTAAAACAAAAACTCAACACATGTTTAATACATAAATAGTGAATTGTACGTGTTATTAAATATAAAGTTCATTTTGACTTTTTTTTTGGTAAAACAAGCGACTTTAACTCCTAAAACTTGGGGGGTTGGGGGGGGGGGGGGAAACCAGAGAATAACTAGATTGGAGACTGACCAGCGTCCTCTTTATTGTTAAGGCAAATTGTATTGCCTCAAATTCTTATTTCATGGTACAATCGGTTAATTAATTAAGAGTACCATCAACACACAGCCATTGACCAACAAAGAGCTTGTCACAATTGAGATTGGGATTGATTGAATCGAAGAAGTCAGTGGTCAAGTTGTAAGCCTGTTGAACCGCAAGGCAAGTGTCTCCACTGCTCACTCCATACACTGAGTCACACTCCGGCGTGCCCTTTTCTGTCCCAACTGTTGTCAAAATTATCACAAAAGTAATCACCAGTGCTTAATCTATGAACTCAATATGAATCATTTCTAGATCCCAGAAATAGTCACAAGCTGTTGTTTCTTTGTTTTTTCTTTTTTTCCGTTAGATTGCAGCATCAGGGAATAATAATAATAGTCAATAAAGGTTTTGATTTGCAGACTAAGAATATTATTAACCATTGAACTACGTTGCTTGGTTACAAGTCCACTTGGCAAATTGAAAACGTTATGCCATTCTTTTGTGGAACAGCAAAATATAATTGAAAGGTTAATACATTTGCGGATGACTTTCTATTTGTGGTAAATTATGCTAAGACTATATTCCCGACTCCCGATCCATAAATCAAAACACTATAATATATATATATATATAATTCAAATAGATAGATGTATCAGTTGTAGAATCTGAAGTTATGGATTTAAATGACGTACAAGGGTGTTAGCTTGAGGTATATTGCATTTAGCTTAACAATGAGGCCAGATTCAAAGACTCACATATTTTTTATTATACGATTTACTTATATGAATCTAATTTTACTAAATTTACTTCAAATAAACACCTAAAATAAAAGTTTCAATTGATAAATTGAGTAAGTCACGACTTACTACCAAGGAATCGGCTTTCCGCAATGGCGACAAGAAGAAGAGAGACCACCAAAACTAGGTTGAAGAACATGGCTGTTTTATTGCAAGTCTTAGCCATTATATACCTTCTAAATTTCTTTGCTTCCTCTAGAGATTAAATTTCTATCTGCTTATGAGGTAATGTTTCCTGATTTCCCCTATTTATAAGGTACAAGTGATAGAAGAGACAAATCAAATCGAGTAATATTGGTACAATATCAGAGTTTTACAAGGAGGCCGGCTTCTCAGTTCGGCCCCGCAAGTTGTTATTAACTGCATTCATGCATGGAGTTTGTCAAAGAAATTTATTTTATGAGGCGGATTGCTCTAGAAATACAATCCATTAGGGATACATTTAATACTTAAAATTTAGTAGTTTTTTTATTCAGTTTTTATGTACTTAAAATAGGGATAATTGTATTCTATATTCAGTTGTTTTCATGAATTAGTTCAGGATTTTTTGTTGTTTTAAATGTATATTGTATATTCTATGAAACTTTAATCTTGTATATTGTATAATTTCCACCAAATAAAAAGTCTCCTTCTTTTCCTCTTGTATGCATATATATGCGTGTATTATTTTCTTTTAAAAAAAAAAAAAAAGGAATCGATGGTAGTTTCACGCCCTCTAAGTCAAACTTGATAATTTCAATCTATTAGAAGGTCAGGTTCAAGATTTCGCATATATCTATATATTAGTTTCATCAGAGAAAAATATATACTATTCAAATTTCGTGTATATATACGTATACAAAACCTGAATAAGTTTCGATTACAATTTTCAAGACACATTTTGGATATAGAAAGAAAATTATAGTGGGGAATATCTATGTGTGATGTTGATCATATCTCAATGCTTCTACGCGTAGAATCTTTCCCTTCTTAAAATAACTCTAACCAAAATGATTTAGTTGAACTAATAAATTATTATTATTATTATTATTATTAAAATAGTATATATGCAAATTTTAGAGTCAATTTTAAGCGGTATATTCACTGATAATTAAATAGGTAAATAATCGAGATCCTGCATTAGGTTTTTCTTTAATTAACTTCGATTATGATGAGAAAATTTAGTCTAGTGATTTTTTTTTAGAAAGTACGTGAAAGGCAACCTCCATCTCCATCATGTTGCATATGGTTAGGTATCTTGCGAACTAAGATAAGGCCTAGCGTATACAGATAAGGGGACCTTTTCTACAGAAAGAAACATCTAACAAGCTTTCACAGAAACTCCTATTTGGTTTTTGAAAGCTAGAAACCCCTATTTATTTATTTATTTATGATCAAACAAAAAATGGAAAGAAAATATACTCTAGCACGGATTTGCTTTTATTATAGTCAATGTTTGTTAGTAGTAGTGGGTACGGCATTTTTCATTTAAAAAAGAGATGGATTTTGAACCTTAGAATTGATAGTAAATCCAACAGCTTGAATTTTGCCCGAGTTGTTTTTAAATTATAGAATTACTATTCCTATAGTGTACTATTTAATCTTCTGCGTTTAACCTTCTGAAACAATTATATTAGCGGCTTCTGAACTATTGTTGTTGTTTGCAATCTCTTTTATTAAATAAGAGTTAACCATACTGTAATGGAAATGATAATTTTGTTAATAATAATGAGATTAAAAGTTCATTTGTTTCCTTTAAAAATGACTGATCAAAAAATAAATTAAAAGGGTTTACTGTTAATATTATAATAATAAAGAAGTTTAAAGTTCAATTGCTTCCCCCACCATATCATTAGTTACAACTCACTCTCACAATTACCTACATGTTCTAATCAAAGGTCTGCTAACAGATTGAGATAATTTTGTAGTAGTAAAATGGTGGCAAATGAATTCTTTTAGTGAGAGAAGAAGAAAAATAGAACAAAATGTAATAACTTTATACTAAACTAAACCTACAAAAATAAACTCCGAAAACTCAAAATTTTAAGAACTAATTAAACTCCTTTATCATTTTAATCTTTATCAAACAAGCAGCGTAGGAACAAAGCTAGTCCTCGTATAACCGAGTAATTTCTTAGTCACCTGCCATTTCTTTTTCGTCACCAAAATATTCAAGCGTAAACATTAAGCTACTCCACAAAATTCTACAAAATGGTACCACCAGAATTCGAATCTTAATTCACATTTTATATGTATATAAAAAACAGAACTCAGCGTAAACGAATCTGTGCCTACCTTGACTTAACCCTTATTATAAACTATCATTTCACTCTCCGCAGACCTTCACATACACACATATTTTTTTCTCTTCTTCTCCTTCTCATGTCTTGCTTAAACCTCAGGCTTCCACCTGCCAAGAAGGCATGGAAGAGCTTCACTTCCAAGCTTCAAAGCAAGCTGCTTCATAAGCTCAACAAGTCCAAAGCTATTAAGAAAAACAGTACTAAGTATCGGTTCAGTGCTAAATCCGCCAAACCTTCTCGTTCTATCATCTTCTTTGAGCAAAAGAAGAGACATGGAACTCTTATAAGGTCTGCAAAAGGAAAAAGTAGTACTAGTATTACTTCTACCACAAGTCATTTCCACTTCCCCAAGAAGAGCACTGCTGCACCGGTCTATATCGACAAGCTCTTCCGAGAGGCGCCTGCTATTGATTTGGTGGCGAAGAATGCACCAACCGCGAAGAACGTGAAGGTGATTGTTGACGATGAGCCGGCAGCAGCTCCGGGAACAAGCAGCAAGGATGATGGAGGAAAGGGAGGGGAAAGAGAGGTTGGTGGTGGTGCTGATGACATGTGGGAGTCGTTAGGATTTGCATCTCCACAGATGCGAGGAATTGGTGAAAGAGCCGAGCAGTTCATTTCGAGCTTTCGGGCGGAGATGGAGCAGCAGGAGATGATAGCAAAACGGTTCTATAAGGCTGATGGAAGATGATGATCACTGCTTAACTATCATAGATTATGCAAAGACTTGAGGATTATATACTGAGATTGATCTAGATGTAAATATTAAGTGCTTTTGAACTGTTGTTGGTACAAAAATGCAGGCAGGGAATTTATATTAGAGGCCAAGAATAACCATATATATTTTTTCTTCTGAAAGCATTTTTGGTTGTACTATGCAGCTTCTCTTAGCCCTATTTAATGTTTATTTGGACTAGACATGGACAAAAGCAAACCGAACCAAAAAATTGGAACCAAAATCGGGCACTCCTGGAACCGCCAGTAACTGGGCTGATTTCAATTCAACCCTCTTAGAAACAGTTGAACCGGTAATTAATCCCCTGTTTGAACCTACCAATTAACCGTCTATTAATCCTCGATGCAAATAAAAATGAACCATTTAATGTAGAAAAAAACATTAATGTAGAAAAAAACATTAGATGTAGCAACATTTTTTTATTAATTTATATTTTAAAAAATTCGGTTGAACTATTTGAATTGTCGAATTAGGACTGCCCAAAACCAAAACCGGCCCTGAACTGTCCGGTTCCGGTTTAAGATTCCGAACGATGGTCATGTCTAATTTGGACAATGTATAGCCATTAAAAAAACTTCTCTTCCCTGGCAAAGTTACAAATAGTGTCACAGTATTGTTTAGGATAAGGATCACAACATAATCTTTCCCTTTTTCTTTGTACAATATCTGCGACAATGACAGGAACATAAATAGAACAGACGAAACTTCTGAATCAGACTATTCGATTCATTATG
Organism: Flueggea neowawraea; assembly: GCA_948243855.1. Classification (NCBI taxonomy): domain Eukaryota; kingdom Viridiplantae; phylum Streptophyta; class Magnoliopsida; order Malpighiales; family Phyllanthaceae; genus Flueggea; species Flueggea neowawraea. The sequence continues at coordinate 8,625 of CAODLS013906014.1, forward strand.
ATCTGATTTTTAACTCGTAGGTTTTGATCTGCAAGAACGTTGATCTCCAGAATGCATGGCATAATTCTAATTAGGTATTGATTTCTTCTTTTCAACCAAAACCTCTCACACCATTAGCCATGGGGAAAATACAACTCGTAAGATGTGGATGGAAATACTATTCACACGATAGCATTAAACAAGATACATAGTAGTACATAGATATTTTAGTATCCAGACACATTATTTTCACCGATACCATATACTTTCACCGATACCATCACAAAGGAACGGCTCTTGCGTACTCTAGCAAGCTTTAATAACAAAGAAGCGCAATCAAACAGCAGCACCTCCACAACTCAACGGCGCCTCAAGATTTAGTTTTCACCATCGGACCTTCATGGCATACGTGCAGTAGAAGAGATGCTGTGGAAACTGCACAACTCTCTGGCATATCTTCACTCAGTTTAAAAAATCCTTCATTGGGTCATCATGATGTATTCTCTTCATTCTAAAAGCTTCCATATCCTCAGCAGTCACCTGCAGTGGTTAAACAGCATTAACACTTAACAAAACAAAAGAAATACCTACTATTTTTTTTTTACCAAGAAAAATGCCTGCTAATTAGCAATTAACTAATCATGCCAAGACAACTCAAACCAGCAAAGCTGGTGAATGATAATACCTCATCATCCCATTTAACATTATACTTGCGCTTTCTTTCATCTCTTTCTTCTCTCTTCCTCTCATCCTCCTGTAGAAGCAGAATATAGCCAACATATTAATACAACTGTTGTAATATATAATATCCTTGGTCACAATGGAGCTAAATCTTACTTCTAGGCAAGAATCTTATAGTTTTATTTTTATCAGCAATTAGAAACACAACACTTCCACCAAGGCCTTCCTTCCATATATCAAGAGAAAACATATACAGGAGTTAATAGAATAAGCTAACCGTGGGGTTTCAACTCATATACTCACTTTTTTAAGGGATTGAGCAACCTTCTTCGGATCCAAAACCAAATCATCCGGTATCTCAGTTCCCCAACTCGCAAGCCTTTTCTCCTCCACAGGAGCAGGAGACTCTGCTCCAGATTCATAATTCAAATCAAGATTTAGAAAAAAGAACATTTAATTATATGATGAGTCAACAGCCAACTGTTGGAGAGATTAAAAGCCAGATAAAAACACAGGCATTGCTAAATGCAGAGAGTGAATATTCATACATACCTTCATTGGCCTCTTTGCGGGCAATATTAGACTTCATGAGATCTGTTGCAGCCTCAGCAGCCCTGATTCCAGCAGTGCCCGTGCAGTAGCTGTTTCGAATCATCTGTTTGCAGCACTTATATCCCCACTGGTGGTCTTTCCACCATGATCCCCATACACTTGTATGGTTATTAATATAAACATCTTCTTCATATTTGCTTCTGGGAAGCACAGTTTCCTGTAATGGCATGACAAGTTTCAGTAGAAGTAGAAAGTAACAATACTTTGTTGTAACTGAAAAAAAAAAGGAAGTACATTTTTATCCAACCACTCCTTATTTGGAGATAAAATAGCAGCGATTATATCAAATATAAGCATTTTGTTCTATAAAGGGCAAGATATGTTCACCCCTACGAGAGTGCAAAAAGGAAGCAATAAGTACCCTCACACCATTACAACTATGGCTATAAAGAAAATAGCAAAACATTTGTCCTTCATGCAGGGATGTTATTTTAAATGTTCCAAGATCGATCAGTACAATAGCACCATAATTTCAATGTTATCCAAACTACTAAATGAAAATCCTAGGTGGTGATTGCAAGTTAAAGAAAATCCAAAACTTGCCTGCCCCTTTATGATTCGCCCAGCACGATCATATTCAACTTGACGTTCAGTCTGTCCCAATAAAAGCTCTCTTGGAATTTCTTCCTCACTAGCAGCATTACCATACTTCTCCATAATCGTGTCCTTTGCTTGAGTCTTCAATTTATCCTTTATGACCGTGTAATTCTTATATAGTAGCTCAGCTTGGGATGGAGCTGCTTGCATATGAATATCTTGTCCCTTCTCAAATGCTTCCCAAGAATGGATATTCAAATGCTTAAACTCCACTGCTTGACCACTATTCCTGTATTGGTTATCTCCCTTAAAAATTCAAAAGAAACATATTAAGCAAACACATAAACAAAAGCATGTAATATAAACGACAAAAGCTTTATCACTTTATTATGCTTACCAAGTAGAACTTCTCGTTTGGATCTGCATCTGGAAGAGGATCCTCACGCATGGACCGGGTTTTGGGATCATAGTGAGCAGAGTTAACATCAAGATTCAGAAGATATTTGGCTGTATCTTCTCGAATACGCAAATTCCTGCCAAAAGGAAAGGAAAAGAAAAGATCAATTACAATCCAACACCAAATGAAGATCATATAACGAACCAACATCAAAATAAAAAATGAGAAATCTAAAACAGTAAATTAAGGTTTATTTTTGACAAAAAAAAGCAAACTGGACGTATTAAATGAATTTTCCATACCTAACTGTTCCAGTGCTCCCACCTCCAGTTGTACGCACACGCTTCTCAACCTTTGCGAAGTCCATTTGCTTGCTCTCATCAACTTTAGCTTCATCAACCCTCAAATCATCTTCATCATTATCCTCTTCATCATCATTGGCCTTTTCATCATTGTTTTCCTGATTGCCGTTTTTTTCTTCCAATTTTTTAAGTTGTTGTTCCTTAAGATACTTCCTTCGAGCTGCGTCTCGTGCTTCATATCTCTCCACAACATATGCATAATTTGATGTATCATAACCATTCCATCTATCGCGCTTGCCATCATAGTCAAGCTCAAAAATCTCTATTTTCTCATCAGGGGCAATGTGTTTGTTAGTCCACTTAGCGCCGACCTTTCTAGGTCTTTCCATGCATGACTTTGAATGATGCGTCATGGCTCCACAGTTTTGACATGCACCCTTTCTGTATTTTTCAGCCTGATATATCTTTGCACCTCTGTCATACCACGATTTTGTATAATTCGGATCTGATTTCCACTTCCTTTGATGCTTCAAACTGGGCTTCTC
>CAODLS013906202.1:0-10621 GCA_948243855.1 Flueggea neowawraea
GTGACATAGCTGGTTTTGTAAGGTGCTTTCTTTGTGTAGTCATACAAAGTGGCTAAACCAGTCATGTTACTAAGCATCCGCAAGACTTTGTTTCTTGCATCTGTTGCTTCCCTCCATTTCTCCATTTTCACCAACTCCACTGCCTTTCTTTGAGCTTCCTCTAGCTCCCCTTTTTGCCTGTCGTTGACCAACGCCAAATAATAAGCATTCAAAGCATGAGTCTGCACTTGTGTGATCGGATCGGTCATACCATTCCCTACAGCCACACCCTTCAAATTCAGTTTCTTTGGCACTGGCAACTTCATATTGCAGAATGTGATAACCAATTGCAGGAACATAGTTCCCTGCATAACTTTCACCTGCAATATAAAAAGGCCGAGTCTTGAATGTAGGGTCTTGCTCAATAAACCCAGAAATAGCAGTAAATAAATGCTCAGCAACAGAGGTTTGGTTTCTTGGTATCTCTTCAGGCTTAGAAGCAATACTAAAACCAGCCCCCATAGGATTATCAAGAAAAACAACACCAAAAATCCTGTTCCAGGAACCTGAATTGGGTTCTAGAACAAGACTAGTGTTGTTATTTGGAGACTCGGCAAGTCGGTACGGACCCAGTTCAAGAAAGTTGCCAATCATGGAGGAGCAACCAGGGCCTCCCTGAAGCCAGAACACAAGTGGGGTTTGAGAGAGAGAAGAAGTTGGTGTCATTGCTTCATAGAAAGCATAAAACATGGCAGAATCGTTTGTGGGGTTAACTGAAATGTAACCAGATTTTGTTGGCAGTGCTTCATTGGGGAAAGTATAGCTTGAATTTGATGGTAATGAAGCTAAAGAATTATGCAAGAACAGACCAGAAGGAGTAACTTCAGGAAGTAAGGGGATGCTGCAAGTCCTGCCATTGAGTGATGCATTTTTGTCAATCTGAGTGCTGGTTTTTATCATAGCGATTGGCGGTCACAAACCTGAGTTAGGACAGTGACTTCGGTCTAGTATGGTGTCTGTGGCCTGTGGGGTGTTTGCAAGAAAAGTAGTCAGAATTTATGAGTAGTTGACTTTAAAAAATCAGGGATTTGTGTTTGAAATTAAAATTCACAAGATCACAATTGTCAACACAAAGCTTAATTTTAATGCTTACAATTCAATGATAAAAAGTCCTCTTCAACACCAATAATGTCCCCCAATTTTTTGTTCTCTGACCAAATATAAGAAAGAAGAACTAAAGCATAGTGCATATTAATTCACCATCTATAACATCAATGACCAAAACCCAAAGAAGAAAATCAAAGTTTCACTTGTGAATTCACCTATAACTCTTTGTGGATAAATTATCTAATCAGGAACAGAAAAACACTCATTTGGTGGATGCCATAACTGGTAAAAAATCAGGCTTCTACGTATACATTGCAGAGATAGTGCTCCAATGTGGAAGAGTGGTGCAATACTTGATGACCACAAAGAATCTCTTTTCACTTTTGTTTGGTCGGCTAGTTTCTTTTTTCTTTTCCACACATCAAAGGATTGCAGATTCATATGAATCCTCCTCCAAATGTCAATTCCATCCATGACATATTCATTCAAATTGCCTTTTCAATGGTGTTTTCATTTAAAAGTGATCTGATGACTGATATTGATTACCAATAATAAGTCCAATTTTCTGAGAATTAAAAGTGCACCATGAAATCTCACATGTTGTGGCTGACTTTATAGGTATTGTAGCACACAATGTGACACCAATGTCATGGACATATAACAGGCTTCCTAGAGCTGGAAATAAGAGTTATCAAGTCCAAGATACTGCAGGGAACATAGTTTCAAAAGCTCCAACTTATCATTCTGTGTGTAGTGGACAAAAGCCTGAATAATCAGCAACCTTTTTTTGGATAAGTTTTTTTAGCTCCCACCATAAATTGAACTCACGACGGCTCTAGTACTGACAAGCTACAAGCCCATTCGGCAGATTGGTACTGAAACAACCTCTTGAATTCGTGGCTATCTCTGTAATTAGTCAATACATGAGAAGCTCATTTCCATTTAACAAAGATTGTTTCAACTCTGAATAACTAGACTGATGTTGGAAATTATACCAGTATCCAATAGTTAACCTCCAAAGCTACGAACTTTGATAATCATTAACAATTCAATTTGCCAAAACCTACCCGTGGATGACAGCAATCCTGACAGATAAACACAAAAAAGCAGCACAGAAAGATATGCAAAAAAATTATAAAGGTGGTTACACAGCACTAGCAAATTTGTTTGCACAGAATGTAAGTCATAGCATACAATGTCAACAATGGATTATAGTAAATAAAAAAATATTAATCTGAGAAAATAAGGGACTGGTGACAAAGACAAAAATGATATTATAGCTGATATAATAGATTATACTTGGAAGAGAATTAAAAGTCACCACCTGTAAGAAATGGTTCAGTTCCCTCTTAACAAGAGCAGGCTCATGTACATTCTTGAATTTAGTGCTACATGTTTGCAGCAAGCTTGCTATGCAGTGATTGACCAAGCATACCATAACCCTCGCCAAATCCGTCGCCAAGAGAGCTGTTTTCAGGCACCCCAAATTGAATCCTATTGGCTTTTTTCCTCATGTCAGTCATTGCATATCTTTCTTTCATTTTTCTCTGTCGTCGGCCACCTCTCTTTTTCCTGTTACCACGACCAAAATCAGGAACAGGAAGTGGCTTGGGTTGTCTTGCAGGAGGAAGTTCTTGCAACTTATCAATTGTCTCATGTATGGCTTCTCTGAGGGCTCTTCCTGTGTTTCCTAACGGATCTCCATTAACAGAATCCACTCTTGCTGCGAGCACGGACTTATCAGCCAAGAGCTTGCAAACTTTCTTCCTTAAACTTGGTGGAGTGGTCTTAAAAACTTCACTTTAACTTGGTGGTCTTAAAAACTTCACTTTCTTTAATGTAACCAACACGGAACAATGGGTCAATAGAAAACCCCGCGAGATTATCAATCTTGGCACCGAGAAGCATTATATTACAAGCAGGCAAGTTAGCTAGTCCTGTAATTCCACCAACAATTGCCATGAGCTTTGATGCAACAACACTCCCGACAACAGCACAAAGATTTGGTGCAACACATTCTGCTTTAGTCTCCATCAATTCAAGAATCTTCCTTTTTGTGGAATCAAGAGCAAGAGCTTGATCACAGGCATGAATGATGACGTTAATATCTCTATCTGGTAGAGGTGTTCCACTTGTCATGGATGCTACCATGGAAAGAACCATGATCACAGTGGAGGGTAAAAGACCTTGGAGATCAACTTGGGTCATATCCAACTCTCTGCCCATTTTCTGTACTACTATGATATAGTCGATGGGGTGATTAACAATGGATTCTAGTTCAGGAAATTGGAGACTGTAAGAATTACGGACAAGATTGTAGAGTTCTGTAATCTCATTATCCAGTTCTAAATATAAGGAAAGACATTGATTGATAACCTGGAACGGCTCATTGTTCTGGTGGTTTGAGACAAGAATAACTCCTTCCCCTTCTTGCATAAGATGATGAATTCTCGTTGAGACTGCATCACTAAAATTGAAATCGCTCTCCATATTTATCCTTTTGATATGGTGCAGAAACAAATGTCTCAAATTGGTTTCTTGGTTACAATGGAAATATATATATATATATAACGGTAGAAACAACCTAATCCTAAGAGGGATAGGAAAATAATTTGATGAGAAAAATCAATCCTAATTAGGAAGGAAACACATATTTCAGGACGAAATATTCTTACGAATCAAATCAGAAGAGAAATATAAGCGGCAGTGTAATACTCCCTCCGTCCAGGTTTTATTTTCAGTCTATTCTAAATTATATTAATAATTATATCAATTATATAATATTGTCTCTACTTAAATGTATAATAAATTATATTATTAATTATTTATTGAATTATTATAAAAATATTTTTAAAATTTTTATTAAAATTAATTACTTTAATTAATTTTTTTAATTTTTATGAAAAAATATTGTGACATATCTTTATAAACGGAACGAGTAGTTTTTTAATGAGAATTTTTTTTAACTTTTATTGAGATATAATTTTGGGACTTATCTTTTCTTCAATTGTAATCTTTTTATCTTTTTTGAAACTGAATTGTGGTCCTTTTATCACTGAGCTACCTTAAAGCATAATCATAACACTAATGTCAGAATGTAAGAAAAATTTTGGGGTAATTATATTAAAATCTCTGATATTTATTGTAATTTATTATTATATTTTTAAATTTTAAAAAGGTTGTTATTATATTTTTGCTCTTAAATACAGTCGGTCAGAATTCAGTCAGACTTAATAATTAGAACTAACTGTTAGGTTTGGCTGAATTCTGAACGACTGTATTTAAGAGCAGGATGCAATAGTAATTTTTTCAAAATTTAGGGATGCAATGACAGATTACAGTAAATATCAGGACGTCAATATAATTGACCCAAAAACTTTTTGCACACTTTTATTTCTTTACTCAATTCTAAATTACTATCATTGTTAGATAATTAATTAAAAATTCTAAATTACATTAATTAAAGAAAAAGTTATAAATTACTATCATTGTAAGATAATTAATTAAGGAAAAAAATTACTTTAGATGGATTTAAAATTGTCCGGATAAATATTTATTTAGATAAGTAATTTTAACAACATCTGCCATTAAAAGTATTTATCTCTATTAGTATAAATTATTATATAAATATTGTTATTGTGTAGTATATCTCTTTTATTATGGATATCTAATATTATGCCTATATATAACGTATTTATTATGAATATCTAAGATTGTGCCTACATGTAACATAGTAATATCATTATATATAACGTATTAAAAAGCTTTTCGATTTATAAAAAAAAATTAAGCATATTCGATTAAGTTTTTATTACATAATTTTATTTTTTTTTCTTATTTTATCTTATAAAAATTGACTACTAAAATTTAAAAATATATATTTATATAAAAAAATAATTAAATTATAAATAAAAAAAATCTCAATAAGAGGATCAGTTAGCCCTGCACTAGTAGCCCAAGGAGCAACCTTACCCATTAGGAGAAGGCTGCTTCGTGAACAGTAGACAACCGTTGTTCACAATTTTCAATGTGACCGTTTGCGCAGAAAATTTTTGCAAAGTTGTAAACTGGTATTTTTTTCAATGTGCAAACGACTATTTTTTTCCATATAAATATGGGCTCATTTTCTACTATTTTTATTCACTATTCTCATTTGTCTCTCCAATTATTTTCTTACAATTTTGATTCTCTATATTGTTCATCCTCTCAAAACTCTAATTTTGACAAAATATGGATCCAAATTCTAACCGTTCATCCTCTCAAAATTCTAATTTTTATGATTATCAAAACCAAACTTATTATTCATTCCACCAAATTTTCAATTCACCCAAAATTCTCAAAATCAACCAAATTTTCACTTCACCCAAAATTCTCAAAATCCACCAAATTTTCAATTCACCCAAAATTCTCAAAATCCATATTTTCCACCATTTATGCAAAATTTTCCATATCCATATTTCCCCCCAAATATGCAAATAAATTCTCATAATTTGGATGTCGGTTCTCGAACCAATAATTCCAAATCAACAGAAACAAGTTCTATTTCATCCTCTCAAATCCCACCTGTTGGATCATGGGTGATCAACATTAAAGATCCTTTATGTGTTTTGATGATGAAGAAAATGATATTGTCAAAGCCTCACTCGAATAAGATGCATATTCACTCGAGTAACATTTGTGCCCAGATTATTTCACTCGAGTAAGCCAATTCATCACTGGAGTAATGCACGAAGAACAGAGGAATGAGATACGAGCTTAAACTACTCACTCGAGTAACAAAAAAAGTGTCACTCGAGTAATCCATGAGCCATATAACTCGAGTAAGCAGGAAGCGTCACTTGAGTAAGGCAGAGTTCAAGGTGTCACTCGAGTAACAAGATGTGTCACTTGAGTAATCAATGCATCCGATCACTCGAGTAAGCAAAAGGTGTCACCCAAGTAAATTATCAACCCAGAAAGCTGCAACGGACATAATGCATTCCAACGGTCATATTCTCACCACCAACGGTCATATTGATTGGAATGGTTATAAATACATCAAGGAATGACGAAAAAACGTGGATGATAATATGGATTCAAGTCCCAATCATTTTCATCATGTCCCTCACTCTAAAACACCAAATTCAAGCTAGAGAGAAGATCAAGAACATCAATCAAACACATGTACTCCTAGTATAAAGCTTTCATTTTTTGCAAACGTTTTTGTAAACTCTTTGAAAGTGAGAGAGGTTTGTTGTGAACCTAGAGAAAACAACATTGTGAGGCTTTAAAGGTATGAGCTGAAATCAACCTTGTGTAGGCTTTAGAGGGGTGAGCTGTAATCAACCTTGTTGGCCTTAGAGGAGTGAGTCGCAATCAACCTTGTTGGCTTTAGAGGTGTGAGCCGCAATCAACCTTGGTGTAAGGATTTATTGGATTGAACCGGAATCAATCTTCAAGATAGTGAAAAGTCTAAGTGAGACTTAAGTAGTGGACGTAGGCATGGTTGATCGAACCACTATAAATCTTAGTGTTGTTTTCTCTCTTACCTCAACTTTCCGCTCTCCAAACTCAACCAAGGAATCCCCGGGAAAATTCTCCAACACCACCCTGTTCCACAAAACCAGAGATTGGGAATATTAATTTAATGCAAGAGCTGGAGAAAGAGGTTGGAGATAAACGTCAATCGTAGAGTATATAGGATGATAAAAGCCTCGCAAAAGCATGGCTAACAATTTCAAGCGATCCAATTGTGGGCAATGGGCAAAGAAAGAAATATTTTTTGAAACGAATCACCGAGTATTACAACGAATATCGAGGATCGAGTTTGGAGAGAAAACCAAAGCATTGCAATAACCATTGGTATTGGATGTTGTCTGCGGTTAATGCTTTCAACCAAATCTACAACAAATTATTATGTGAGCATCATAGTGATTGGAGTGATGATCAATTGAAGGAACATGCTCGAGAGGTATTTTATCAAAATCGTAAAAAGCGTTTCAATTACGAGCACGTGTGGGTTCTTTTGAAAAATGACCCAAAGTGGAGAGCGAACGCTCCTTTATCTACATCATCGAAAAGAGAAAAAAATAACAAGAGTGGTGCCTACACAAGTTCATCAAATGCGAAAACTAACGATGATGAAGTGTGTCCTATTGGACAAAAGGCAGCAAAGGCGCAGTTAAAAAGAAAAGGGAAAGCAAATGAAACTGCAAAAAGAGGAGCGGAAGATTGGTATTGAATGTGGAATGATTTTCTAAAAACTCAAAAGGAAAAAATTATTGTTGCACAAAGGTTGAGTGATGCTACGGAAAAAAAAAACTGATTATGAAATATTTAGGGGGAGTTACATTAGCGTCCCTTTTTTTCCATAATGCGCAATTGCGTCCCTAAGGTTTCAAAACGCTATGATTGGGTCCCTGAGGTTAAACGCTGTCAGACGGAGTTAACGGTCCACATCAGTTTTTCTGACAGGGCATATGTCCCACCATCCGACGTGGCTAAATAGACTGTTTTGCCCTTAGTTTGATTAAATTAAATTTTGCCTCTCATCTCTCTCTCGTCTTTCTCATCTCTCTTTCCCTCTCATCTCTCTCTGTCTTTTTCACCACCACCACATCATCCGACACCACCACCACATCTTCTCATTCTCTCTTGCCATCAACCATCATCCCCTTCTCTTTCTTTCTCCTTGGTTACAACCCAATTAAAACTATAAAAATCCCAAAATTTCAAAAAAAAACCACAACAAGAGACTTTCAAAATTATCAATTAACTAACTAAAATCCATAAAAAAAACATCAAATAAATTAGAAACAATAACTCAAAAGAACCAACAAACCAATCAATTTACAAATTAAACTCTGAGAAGAAGAAACCCAGAAAAGCAAAGCCAATTGGGGAGAGAGGCTGATGGGTGTATTCAGTTTTGATTGGTGGTGGTCAGAAGGAGAAGCCAACGGATCTGGTGGGAGAGGGATAGAGAGAACGGATGAGGGGGCATCAATTGTCGGATTTCTCTATCATCATACTCAATTCTTCAAATTCGTTTTCATCTTCAAACACTTGCACTCACAATCCTAAAAACCCTAGCTTTCTTCGCTCTCACTCTCTCGATTCGTCGTCACGAAAGGGCATCAATTATCACCACCGCTGCTGGATTTCGTTACCGCCGCCACTGGGTTTCCTGAATCATCATCGCCTTGTTGAAACAGTGAGGAGTGGAGATGTTTAGAGAGAAAGGTGACTAATTTTTGATTTGGTGGTGAGGAGGAATTTGTTGCTAGAGAGGGAAAGAGAGAGAGACGTGAAGAGTGGAGGTGTTGAGAGAGAGAGAGAGCCTGAAGGAAAGAGACGAGGGATGGGTTAGAAAAGGTGTCTGACGTTTAGAAGGGTAAAAAAGTCTTTTATTGATTTCTGTTAATTGTGAGTAACGACATTTAACCCAAGGGACTCAATCACAGTGTTTTGAAACCTTAGGGACGCAATCGCAGATTATGGAAAAATACAAGGACACTAATATAATTCCCCAAAATATTTACAAGGGATATGTTTAGCATGACTGCATAACAACTTGAGTATCACCGTAAGTTTTGCGATGCAATAAAAGCAAAATGTGGTATAGAGTAGCCATTTTATGTTCTTTTTAGCACTAATTACAATGTAATATTTTTAGTGTTTTGTTATTAATATTTAGATATTGTAATTTTCTATTTAATGAAATTGTATTTTCAATGCTTAATTTTTAATTTTTGAGTTAAATTATTTTTTAAATATTTATTCAATCAACCATTAAATTTTATTCTACTAAAATTACTATTTTAAATATTCAATTCAATAATAATTAAAAATAAATATTATATACTATAATTTCTAAAATAATATTTTGAATTCAAATATTAACTCGCAAAAGTATTTATGTCAAATAAATATTTTTTATTATAATTTAGATGTTATAAATAATTGAAATAATGAGTAAAGTTAATGTGAGTCCTAGTGAGAGATTAGTGTATTAAGGAGAGATGTTTTGTTGAATTAGGAGTTAGTGAAATGCTGATGTGACGGTCTTATCAAACCCAAAATATACTGGAGCATTAGAGGTGCTTTAACGTGCAATGCATGTACATGTACATAGAAGGCTAATTAAATAAAATGGTTTAACTAGTTAGATGTTATATTCAACAAGCAATCTTTGGCTATGCTAAGTTTTGAATTAATCTTGAATTATTTATGTATTATATTGTTAGATTGTTTATGCTCTTTTTGGTTCGACAGTTCTTGGGATATATAACCTATGCTCATGGTTCGGAGTGAAAAAGCATATTAGTCATTTTCTTACATGCATAAAGATTGATCTAAAGTTATGGAATTTAGTGCATTAATAAGAATTGCCCATACCATATTTGAAGTGGACCAGAAATTCGAGTTTGAAACCAAAACGACTTCTCAGTCCTGTTCGATTATAGATAACTAATGATATGAATTTAAAGAGCTGAAGAAACAACTTGCTTATTCATTAATGAAAATGGCATTAGATTCACATAAGAGTACAAAGCATTTTCAAATCCTCAGATGGGATTTTCTTTCTGGTTTATTGGAGGTTTTATACCCCAAAATAACCTGTTCAGAATTTAATATAACAGCACTATGTTATAAGCATGAAGCACTAATTTCCCAACAGCAACAACAGAAGTCAAAAGCAAGTTTATCAGAGCGATCCTCTGAAATCAGATGCAACAATATCACTGTCCTCATAACCAAATGAACCCTTCTCAAGAACCCAATCCTCAATCATAACCTGAGAACTCAATGCTTGATCAGCTGGCACAAAATGTCCAGCACCCATCACAACAGCATGACTCAAATTTCCCCATTTCTGCACATACCCAGCAAGCACTCCATTCACTTTCCACACCTTTCTCTCAGCCATCAAAAACCTCCCAATCCCTTCCCACTTCATTGTCTTAACCCAAGCCTCTGTTGAAACCACACCATCTCTCAGATCAAAATGACCTTGGTACAGCAACACCTTGGTGTTCCTCACCAAGAACTCCACCATGTATTTCACACTCTTCATCACATCCTCATGTAATGCCTCTCCGACTGCATCACTGCATTCCTCGAAAACGATGCTCTCTTTTGCTCCCAGCGCCTTCTTCACCTCTGCAGATTTTAAAAACTTGGTGACAAGACTGGTTTGATAGGGAACTTTCTTTGAAAAATCATACAAAGTGGCTAAACCAGTCATGTTTTGCAACAAATTCAGGACTTTAGTTCTTGCATGTGTTGCCTCACTCCAATTCCTCACTTTCACAAACTCCACTGTCTTCAATTGCGCTTCCTCCAATTCCCCTTTCTGTTTCTCATTCACCAACCCAGAATAATAAGCACTCAAAGCATGAGTCTTGACTTGTGCAATTGGATCAGTCAATCCATTCCCAATAGCAACACCTTTCAAATTCACTTGCTTTGACACTTCCAATTTCATATTCTGCTTCAAAATGTAATACCCAATAGCAGGAACATACTTCCCTGCATAACTCTCACCGGTAATGTA
>CAODLS013907046.1:0-29614 GCA_948243855.1 Flueggea neowawraea
CTCAAATTTTTTTAAAAAAATGTTTTGCGACGAATTACTAGCAAAAATAGCTACGAATTCGTCGCAAAAATAAAATTGCGACGAATTTCGTGGCTATTTTGGATAGGAATTCGTCGCAAAATATTTTCCACTTTAATTCAATTTTTCAATGAAAATAATTAAAATATAATATGTGGACTAATATGGTAATATATATATATATATATATATATATAGTGAGAAAATAAAGTTAATGGCATTTTAATTTGAAATTTAAATCTCAAATTTTTAAAAAAATTGCAACGAAATGTGATTAGTCGCAAAATTTTGCGACAAATTGCAATGTCATCGCAACTTTTTTCGACAAATTGCAATGTCGTCGCAAAACAATTTTTTTGCAACAAAAAAGTTAAACATGCGATCTTAGTCATTTTGCGACGAATTCGTCGCAATTGTTGCGTCAAATTGTTCCGTCGCAAAAAAATAATTTTCTTGTAGCGTTAACAGTATTGTCGACTCAAATCAGTATTTCGACAGATTTTAGCTATAGTATGAGTGGTAAGAACATAACTCTAATGGTGAGAAAAGCCAATATTTATAAAGAAATTGAGAGGAGGGATATATGCTTGAAACATGAACCAATGATCTCAACTCCGACCTTGTTTTATCTAGTGAATTACGCACATACTTTCGATACATATGGAAATAATTACACTTGCTGTCATAATTAAACAGTCAATTCTGACATTTGTAATATATGTTTAACAGTAGCATTTTTTATATTTAAAATTTAGTAATGGTATTTTTCAGATTTAGCATTTTTATTTGTTATAAAACTGTTACTCACCCTTACATATGTTGTTATCTTATAAAACAAGGGCCCTTATTCACTTGGAATGGGTACTTTCTCATTGGACTTAAATATGAACTTAGATTGAGTTAATTATACCACATGTAATAATTAAAATTTAGATTTTGATAAAAGACACTCATAGTTTCAAAATTATTTGAATGACACATTTTTAAGTTGAAGTTTATGGAATGCCATTTTTTGAAATTTGATTCTTAAAAATGCCTAATTTAGTCAAATAAAAGCCAATTTCTCACATCATTTCCTCACTTTTTTCTCTCTCTTTATTTTCTCTCTCCTCATCTTTGACTCTTCGTCTGCCTCTCTCCTCCCAAACAAACCCTAGCCGCCCATCCTCTCTCTCGTTTAATGTTCTCTCTCTTCAACCCTCTCCTCTCTCAGCCTTATGTCCTCTTTCGTTCGTCCTCTTCTCCGCCGCTCTCCTTGTGGCTATCTCTAATCGATTTCTTTTTCTGCATCGCTCTCTCTCCTTGGTTTCTCTTATCTCCTCGTCGCTCGCGACGCTCTTTCTCCTCCTCTCTCGACGACATTTATATCGCGGTCTGGAAACTTCTCATCCATGAACCAAGTAGGGAAATCACTATCAAATGGAAATAGCGGTAAGGTGAGTAGACGAATTTGAAGCGATCAAACACCCAAAACTTAATCGTAGGCTTCCAACGCCACTAATTCCCTACTACTTTAGGTTTTCTTTTTTGCTAGGTCACTGTCACAACCCAAGTCGGGTGATGACCGGTGTACAAGGTGAACTGTCCATGGAAGCCGAGCTCATCTCATCTCGCACAAGCCTTGGAGATACATATATTCTACCCAGACAATCGTTTATCAAAATATTTATTTAATAAAATACAATATATATGAAAATAGTATAGATATAATACTATCAAAATAAATATAAAATTGCTATAGTAAAATCAATATCCTAAATACAAAAGTATAGCTCAGTATCCCATAGAAACTCGGTATGAAACTCTAACATCAAAATATAAAAGTAGCGTCCGAATGAGGGCACTCACTGAGTAGCAAAGAATGCCTCATTGGTGACGGGGTGCTGAACAGATGTTGAGTGTCAAAATATATCTTTCAGACATGCAAAAAAGATAGACAGAAATAAAATAGGGTTCATGGCCCAGTGAGGAAATAGCACTATAGATTGCCTCATATGTGCATCACACAGACAGTTTTGAAAACTATTCAAAAGATACCGCACTCGTATGTACTACACACTACATATATAGTAGCTTTCAGAAAACGTTTTACCAAAACGTTCGCATACAGAGCACACAACATGCATCCAGACAGTATCAGAATATATATTATGGTGAACCTCAGATTATATATTATAACATGTAAATTGACTCTCACTCAGTTTTACCAAAAATAAAACTCTCAAGAATCATAATTTATGAATAATACGTCTGCACTATGTATGTTAGATAGATTATTTATATCTTTGTTAATCAATTGTTATATATATTTGTAAGGGTCAATGGAATGTCGCTTTAAGGCAAGATAAGTATCTAACAAAATGACAAGAAAGTTGACATGGATATGAATTTGGAGGATGATGATCTTTAAACTTTATAAATGGGGAAGAATATGCACACAATTAGATTACATTAAATTAATAAATTGTTTATTGAAACTTCTTCCTATTATCTCGCGGCCGCCTGTGTCCCAAATTACCATAAGATCTAATTCAAGTTGCAATTTTTTTAAAAAAAAAGTTGCAATGGGCACTATACTCGAGAATACAAAAACCCATATAGAATTTTCTTGCTTCAGATGATATATTCACGATCACAATGTTAATTTCTTTTATATTAATTTCTTTTGTGTTAATTTCTACCAATTAAAAGAATTTTGCTGAATGGATTGAGTCATTTCAATTGTTCTTTATGTATATATTTAATCAAAATGTATATTATTGTTATTGTTGTTTTTGTTATAAAAAAATGAACTTTTGTACAAATGATGTGCTATAGAGTGAATTAGATCATTTATCAAAAAAAAATACAAAAGAGTATATTAGATCATATATGTAGATACAGCGTACTTAAAAAAACAAAAATAAAATATAGTGATGACTTAGACGGACAAAAAATAAACATATGTAATGTATGATTGAAGCCAAAGGTTTTATTAGCTACCCAACAAGGAGGACATCTTAAGCAATGGGTGTCATCACATGGAATCGTGAAAGCTTTAGTCACAAATAGAAATTGCATTTAGTTACAGCTAAGCTACAAAAATCGAAGTTCAAAATTTTTGTTGTTATTATTTTGAGAATTATTATTACGTTCTTGAGATATATCGAAATATCTCATTTGTTATTGTGTTTTCAAAAGGTTTTTATTATATCCTTGACACTTAACGTTGTTAGACCAAACTAACAGAACACGTCAGATATAATGACGTAGCATGTGTCACACATGTCACGTGGTTGTAATGACTATTATACCCTCACTCCTTCACTGATTTTCTCTCTCTCATCCCTTCTTTCATTTTTCACTGATTTCCCCTCTCTCTCATCCATAACCTAATTTCCAAAATTCACACAATTGCTCCAACTTCAGCATATCTCTTTACAAATTGAAATCGCAAACAAATTATGAAAAAATTGAAATCACAATAAATAGATTGGAATCAACAAAAATTAAACATAACACAAACCAAAATCAACAGAAATCTACAATCAAAATCAATTATAACACCAATCAAAATCAACAAAAATCTACGATAAGCAGACTAGAATCAAAAGAATTAAAAATAAAAAATCGCAAACTGCAATCAAAATCAACAAAAAGAGCCTGGACCAAATTTCCTTTGATGTGGTTCCCATCGACTTTATTGACTTCAACAACTTGTTATTGTGAGACTTGCAGGGCTTCTTCACATTATGTTTCATGGACTCAATTGAATTCTGGAAAGTCAATGAGGAGTGATCACCGTGGGGTTTGGAAAAGCCCATCGCCGATGAATGAAACGTTAAAAAAATTAACCCTCATCCCCAAATTCATCTATGAGTTTCAAATTGCAAAAACCCATAACCTCCAAAATCAAACCCCTTTAAAATCGCAACACCAATCGCTTCTTGTTCTCTTCAATATCTCATTGTCTCATTCTCCCAACTCTTCTTGTTCGCTCAAGAGTGATTCCATTTTGGAGCGCTCTTCAGTAATCACAAACGATACTTCAGAGAAATTGAAAAGTCATGTGAAGACAATATACTTCAAATCCTACCCATCATACTTCAGATCCGACCCACCTTTTGCTTATTTGTCTTTGAGTGACGCACGAGAGAGAGGAGAGAGAGAAAGAGCTGATGTGAGAGAAAGGGAGTTGATTAGAGAGAGACGGAGAGAGAACAAAATTGTCGGAGGAGAGAGAGGATGGGTGACGGTTGGGGACAATAGTGGAGGCGGAGGAGATAGCAGAATTGTCAGAGGCAGAGCAGAGAACATAACTGTCGAAGGCGGAGGAGAGAGAATATGGGTGGTGTCACGACCCGTTTTCAGATCATGATCGGTGTACAAGGTGAATCGAACCATAGACCTGGTTCATTTCACACAAGCCTCGGATAATAGAACCATTTACCCTCATTCTTATTATTAGATGGTTTATGAGTCATATTAAAACATTTTAACAAACATAAATTTCCAAAAATAGTATTCTTGAATAATAATAAAATATAGTCATGTTATTAAAATACTGAGCAAATAATTATAATTAAAAATAATTTAACCATTATATTATTAGATACAGATCTATAATTCACTACCTGGTCTGGAGCATCTAGTATAACAAAAATTCGGACCCAAATAGTATGACACTTACTGTTGACAAGGGTGTTTCACTGAGTATTCGGATGCCATAAAGTTGCTGAAGACAAAAAGAAATCACCTGGAACATAAAATAAAAATAAACAAGAAAAAAAGAAGAGGTAAAAACTCAGTGAGGGATAATACTCTAGAACTGTTTCGGGCATCACAATAACCATTTTGAAAACAGTTAAAAAATATTGCATGCATATATAAATGTATATGCATATACATATTATATATAGAATAATAATTCTGAAATTCATTCAAAATCTTTCGCACACAAGGCATACAACAGACAATCACCCGGATTAAATGAAAACATAATTTGAAAAAAAATATTTAGTTTTCAAACAATGAAATAGCCATAATATTTTTCTCTCAAAATACTTACTGAAACATAATATTGGTTTTCCAAAATATTTTTAAAAAAAAACTCAACCAGACTAGAATCCGATAGGTGGAGTGGTTCAAACTCGGTAATAGCCACTTAGACATGAATTTGCCACTTAGGCACTGATTAGCCACTTAGGCGAAAATAGCCACATAGGCAATTAAACAAGCATTAGTATACCAAAGGATACACTTCTTCGTAGCTGGGTGTTCCAAATCAGAATATTTTTGCCGAAACATAATGAAATATAAATTTAAAATATTCAAACAGGTAGCGTGCAGAACAGGCAGATTATTCACCGAAATTATATCAAACGTTCAAACAAAATATTTATTTCAAAAAATATTTCAAAGTACTGAACAAATTATTTATCCTAAAAATTATACTCAAATGCAAACAAAATGTTTATTACAAAATACTTTTAATTTTAGAGACATAACACTTGTTTCAGAAAATATTCTTAAATTCATACAGAATATTTTCTACAGAGAATATCTTAAAATCCAAAACAGAGTGTTTATTACCGAAATTATAATAAATATCAAACATAATATTTATTTCAGAAACCTTCATAATTTTCAGAGAAATAGTGAGTTTCCACAATAGAGATTTTTCACATAAGTCAGATTTTAGGATTTTCTATCCATCATTTATTACGGATTACATGCAAAGGTCTAGACACATCAAAACATATAATTTCAGAAGACACATCTCATGTGTTTGAAGCTACCATCACATTCACCTAGACGCTGAGCCAAATAATCCCAACCTCAGACCATCGGTTAACGGCTGATCACTTCGAAAATCAAACAGAGCTGAGATAGAGACAAATCACAACAAACTCAGATGTGGTAACTGTGAAAGTACTAAATATGCATGAATGCATATGCAAATGCAGAAACCAAATCTTAGACGTCGTTTGAAAATCCATTTCGGTCGAAGATCTAACACTATAACCTCGAAAATTGGAATCTACGTAAAATTAAAGTTTGGTCCCTCAACTTTTATAAAATTATCATTTAGTCCCTGAGACTTTGAAAAATTACAAATTAATTCTCAAAGAATTCTCAAATTACCAAATTGTCCTTCAAGTAGTCAGAATTTTCAAATAAGTCCTCAAACTCTTAGAAATTGCAAAACAATCCCTAATTTTCAAAATATCAAGTCTAGTCCTCCAATTATTCAGAATCATGACAAATTTTGCTTTTAGTCCTTTTGGCAAAAAACTACACCAAAATATTCAACTCTCGATTCAACCGATAGAAATCGATTCTAAACACATACATTGACTCTAATCAATCTCAAGAACTCAAATTCATAATTAGTTTCTCCAAAACAACTCAAAATCTCCAAAAATTTAGCAAAATCTGAACCTAACCCCTAATGCATTCAATAACTCATCAAATCTCGTGATTCCAAGCTAGATTTATTTGTATCTAACCTCAAACAATCATAATCTAACAACATACAACATCCATTTCAACAGAATCACTCAAAATTTGAAACCCATTTCAAATTCGGCGTCAAACATAAATCAGAGATTAATGCATTGAATGGACGAAAAGAAGTGATTAGAGATGTTATCTTACCTCAAGAATCGATATGGGAGCAATGGGAAATCGTTCTTGACCGATTTGGAGGAGAGAGAGAGAGAAGAAAATGAGGTGAGAGAGTCGAGAGAATTGGGTGGGGGTATATATGGACCCCTGCCCAAAACGGCGTCATTTCATCCATATTTGTCTTACTCACTCGAGTGACAAACCATCTTACTCAAGTGACACACCTCTTACTTGAGTAACACCTCCTTTTACTAAAGTAATATTTTTCCAGATGTTCATCCGAAGATACTGCTTACTCGAGTAACCAAATGACTAACTCGAGTAATCCAGACCCGATATTACTCGAGTAATCCTTAATTGCTTACTCGAGTAATCAATTGTCCATTTCACTCGAGTAACACCCTTATGCTTACTTGAGTAACTCCTCTTAAAACTATTAATCATCAACTCAACACTCCAAACTTTCTAGATCAAAACGGGACATAACAGAAAGCTACATTGAGTCTTATCGGAATTCGACAGAGTATTACAGGTGGTGGTTGGGACAGTGGTGGAGGCGAAGGAGAGAGTGAGAAGCGAAGGATCGAACAGAGCTGTCAGAAGCAGAGGAGAGAGTGAGAGGCAGAGAGAAAAGATTGAGGTAGAGAGATAGAAAGGGTGAGGTAGAGAGAAAGAAAGACGTAAGAAAGATGAGAGAGAAAGGCAAAGAGAGTGAGAGAAAAAAACACAGAGAGAGGGAGAAAATAAATACAAGGATATAATGGTACTTTTGCATTTTTCGTTAAGAAAAATTGACGGTGTAAAGTGTCAGGGACGTAATAGAAGCCTTTTGAAAAATACATTGACGTAATGTGAGATTTCGATATATCTCAAGGACATAATAATAATTTCCCTTTTTTTAAGTACAAACTATTTTTGATACAAATTGTAGAGGGGGTTATTTTAATTTATTTACTCTTTTAACTATTTAAATTTCTAAACAATCATGCTCAATTTAAACGTGTATACTTACAAAGTTATATCAAATAGTTATCTTTAAATAAATGTTTGCAATTTGGAGTAATGCTTGGTATTTTAAATGAAAAGATCTTAATTTTAATGAATTTGTAAAAATATTTTATTATAATTCATTTTTTAGGATAGTTTAATAATTTGTTAAGAATAATTTTGTAAACTGACTTAAGTTGAGAAAAAAAAAATGATCTCAACAAGACACAAATATAAAATCTACACCGAGTTTCATGCTGGTTTTGGTTTCTTGGAGACGGATGGACGAGACAACTTTCTGTTTAATGGGTTCGAATGGAAGAGCCATGTGAGGTTTCCAATCATGAACATGGATAACCTGATGGAATCCTACTATTATTCTGAAATATTTCCTTTCTTTGCTGCTGATTGGAAGAATGCTCGTGGTTTCCACGTGGCCACCGCTCTTGCAACAATATTTTAAATTTGTTTTCAGTTATTTTATTTATTTTTATTGAAAATTGAATTTACTACAATCTTTATATTGGAGTTAATTCTATATGACTTTATATTTTAATTTATCTTGCCATCCCAAAGAGTTTCTCATTTGACCCAATTAATTAATTAGTTTGATGGATTTAAAATGTGATATTTTATCAAATGTGCATATTTGATAAAATTCATTGTTTAGTTTTTCAAAATTGATACTAAATGTACATATTTGGTGAAATCTCATATGTCCAAAATGTCTTATTTTCTTGAGATTTGAGAATACTACCTTTTAGATTTGAAAAATAATTTTATTTTCCATTACTAACCTCACCAGTTTTGCAGTAAAATAAGTTTACCCTCAATACAATATATACCTAATTAATGTTATTTTTATATGCAATATTAAAATTAATTGTCAAAGTAAAATTTAATTAATTTATCACTAATATAATTCATATTCATATGTCTATTCAAGTTATTTAACTTCCAAAAAAAATTATTCTTAGAAAAGAATATATTGATTATGAAAAAAATAAGTGCAAACAATCATATCAAAAAGAGGGGAAAAGACTTAAAAAAGCTATTCTAGATTAAACTCAGTTATAATATTAATTGGTTTGGCCAAATAATTGCAAATATGTTAAAGTGTATATGAGGATAAATTAGTCATGTTGTTAAATAAACCAATAAAATGTCTGCATTTGATACGTATTAACCAAATAATTTTATGTGGTGTATTAGATGATATATTGTTGGAAATATCTCTAACCAAACTATATATTTATGAAATGTCTACATTTATAAAATCAAGACATTTAAAATGTACACATTTAATAAAATGTTTACATTTCAAAATCTCACCAACCAAACCAGCACTTAAAATTTTTGAACAATTCATCAAATATTTTTTTTTCTCATTTACGAGCTTAATAAATCAGACCTTTAATTTTTAAATTGGATTAAATGAATTATTAAATTAAAAAATAAGTTCAAATTATGTTCAAACATTAATGAAGTCGAAAACCAACTTTTATATATATCAAGTTGAATAACAAACTATCTACTCACCACCAACTCAATTCTTTCTTTTTTCTACAATTGAGGAATGTACATTCATTCACAACTCAATCTTTTTCCTTTTTACTAGAAAAAAGAAGGAGGGGTGACTAGTCCTATCTAATTCATTGAACGTGATTATATGTCTTATTTTTATTATGGAATGTAGTTCGAATAATTTGGAGAGAACCAAGCCAAGTCACTGTAGTTTCACCTCTAAGGAAAAGCTGACAGGGATTCAACCAAACCCATCCGGCCGAATCTGTCTCTATGAATTGATGAAACAACTTGTGCCTCTCAGGAATATATGTTCCACGCTCAAACCAAAGAATGGCATGTGGAAAAAACGCGTCGTACCAACCCCGACTACTACCCATAATGGTAGCTTAATTCATTTATATTCGTTACAACTACATTTCACGTTTAAACCATATATAGGCGAACTACTCGAGGTTTGAGGGAGGGAAAAGTGTGGGGAAAGAGAGAGAGAGAGAGAGAGAATGATGGTTTTGTGAAATGGAAAAAAAAAAAAGAATAAGGAGAGAGGAGAAAAGCATTAGGCAGGCATGTGTAGTGTAGCCCACGGGTTAGGGAGGATGGAATTGAAATTCCTAAAAACATGGAGCTAATTATGTTCTTTTCACTCCACAATTCATACCATTAAAATATTGGATGTCTTCATGTTTTGCATGCATTTTGGCCGCTCTTACGTGAAGAAAGAAAAAAGCCACCAACTTTTTCTCCGCTTGTCGCTTATACCAACTCAAAACAAATTCCCTGCCCTGGGTTAACAAGTTTTGTTAATGTAAAAATAGGGCTAATAATATCGTGATCACAAAAATTTTTGCATTATTCAGATTTGGTCACAAGAGAAAAAAATGCTACATAGTGATTATTATTATTATTATTTTGCTTCAAGAAGATTAATTTGACCTGAAAATTCAACAAATTTGACATAGAGTATCACGTAAGTATACCACCTCTATTCTCATAGACACGTTTCTTGCCGACGTGACAATTAATGAAATGTCTAATCCGACTTGGCTGACCGATCCGGCGACTCGTTTGTGTCCAACCTGTTAAGTTTGTCAAGTTTTCTTAGCAAAATGACATTCTTGAAGCCAAAAAAAATATATAGTGATCACCGACTGACTGATTCGACAACTCATCTGTGTCGAGGCTAACCAGTCTGTCAAGTTTTCAGGCCAAAATGACCGTGAAGAAAAAAACAATAGTGATCACCACATAATTTTTTTTTGACCAAACCTGAGCAAAACAAAAAATTTGGTGACCACCGATATTATTAACCTTGTAAAAATAACATAAAAAGAGGATGGAAAAGCCCCATTTAGTTTGTTAGTTTAGATTTGGTTTATTTTTTGTGTTGCTATTACCATTTTGTAAGTTAATTTTTGTTTTTTTGTTTATATTCTATTTTTGAAATGAAAAAGTCAACTCCATTTTTTTAATATTTTTTACTTTTTCCACCAATTATGTAATTAGCCCTAGTTAGAAATCGTAAAATATATTGAATTTATGTGTTAAAAAATAAATCTACAAATTCTGACTAAAGACAGTAATACTATATTTATAAGACCAAATGAACATAATTACTGTATATGTAAAGTTTTTTTTCTAGCTAAATACTGGCCCCTTACATTTTATTTTCCTATTTTCCCTCCTTTTTTCCACCAAATAGGTACAAAAATTTCCCAAAAACATGGAACACAAACAATAAGAAAGGTACGTGGCAAAATCTGTCTTGGATTATGCACTGACAATCTGAATGGTTGCCAAGCGCTGCTTTCACATTTTGCATGTCATTTTGGAGGCTATTGCATTTGCATGCAATTTCATTCACTACTTTTAACTCTTCTCTCTTCCCACTTGTCTCTTGTCTCCTAACAATTTTTCGGCAATTCATTGTCCCCTTCTGCTTAATACAGCTGTCTACGCTTCATAATATAATGGTTTTTGTTCATAAAAGACTATACACACGTCATTGATGGGTTTGTTAAGAGCGTGCTTGACAAACCAATGTGATATGTTGTTGAACATAGCAGTGGGGATGAGTATGTATTAAAATGTTTGAAGATAATACTCTTATACCAAATTTCAGTCTAACTTTTAAAACGAGTAATGTGTAAGCATAGTTAGCATAGCTGAAGCACTCTTTCTTTAGCAGTAGCTAAAGCAATTTGAGATGCCTTTCGTAGATATGTAGGATTTAATTTCGCGGTTTTTGATAAGCATAGTTAGTATAGCTATGTATAAGCAATTCATGGTTTGATTAAAACATTAATTTTTTTTTATATTTTAGATGAATAAAATTCAAGCATAATGACTTATAAAAAAAGTAGTATATTATATATTATTGGAGGTCTTTAGTTTTGATAAATTAAGAGATAGATAGTAAATCTGATAGATTGAACAATAAAAAAGTAGAGTTAATAGGTAGTGAAACAGTGACTAAGTGATCCGGTTCATTGTTTTAGTTCTCTCATATATTTATCCTCAACTAAGTAACGTTTCTAGTCTCTTGTATGTACCTTTCAATAAAGCTTGATTACCTTGCCTAGCTACCAATTAATTACTTTGCGTGTGCAATTGAAAGATTTAAAGTCTAACTTCTTATCTTAATAGACAGATAGATCTAGCTTTCATTTACTATAATGGAACTAGTTGTATATGTCATATATAGATTGAGTAATTAGTCAGAATTCGATTGTGGTCCATCATGAATGATTATGGTAGTTGATTATTTTGCTATTACTACTTTCTCTTTTTTCTTAAGAACTTGTGTGGCAAGCTCGATAAGAAAAACTGAAACTGAAAACCCTTTAATTTTTCATCTCCCCCTTGATTTATATATATATATATATATACGTTTGTGTAATTAGCATATTACAATCAAAAGATTAATATACTTAATTTTATGAGAAAATGGAATTACAGAACTCAAGAGAACGAAATACGATCAATTAATTACCATCAATAACTTTATCTAACTAAACTGAGAAACATTAATAATATCACTAATGCTAAATTTCAACTAAATGTATCAGAAAGAAAGTTTTCAAGCATTTTTTAAAATATTTTATAATACCAAATTTTTAGGATTTGAGCTCTTCTAACTTTTTTAAACAGTAATTCAATTATAATAAATATTTAATATTATTCGGTTAATTTCAATTCTAAAAGGTTCATTTATCATGAATAATTTATCAGTCTGGAAGTGAATTATCTGTCTTTTCTTTTTTTCGAATTCTGCTAGGCCTATGAATGAATCTATGTTTTTAATTTTCTAGGGACGGATATTGGCAAGAACTGACTAAAAGTTTAACATGGAATTCTGAATGTAAACGAATCATTAATCATTCTGCTGTTTTATAATGCAATCACTTCAAAATATTCAAAACAAATGTCACATATAAAGAATACTTTAAATAATTGGGAAGAACACTGCAAAATGGATCTTAAATATTGTATCATGTTTAAAAGAGTGCTATCATATTACATAAAATGTTATTTTTTTATAAGTAATTTTATTTACTATTATTAAGAATTAAATTTACGATTCATTAGTGTTATAGTTTATTTCAATACCAATAAATTATAAATTTATTGATTATACACAAGTATTATTAAATTTGTTCTATAAATTAATAAAGGAGAAAACTTTTGTTTTCCAAATTCTGAGTTCAAATTTAATAAGAAAAATACATAAAAAAAAAAAGAAGTAACAAAGTGATCGATGCGTGATATGGCCAGTCCACCTATTTATCCACCAACTAAGTACACTGGTTTAATTCCTAATTGGTAGATTAACTTCCCAAAGTGACCAAAGCCTGGTAGGAACACACACATGTAAATACGGCAGCTAGCTAGGATTCAGCAGTTTCAAAGCAAATTCCACTAAAGTTGGTATTATTTTATGACAACATGAAGCAAGTTTATATGTCATACAAAAGATAAGCCCAAAAGAGAAATCAAATAAACTACTGAATGCGTTAATCGTTTGTTGAACATAAAAAGAGAGAAATGAATAGATGTAGAGCCAAGTCCAGCGATTGATAGAATTTGGGAATTTTCAGGTGATTGTTTAAACAAAGTGCATAAGGAGGTCTTTGTCTTCCAAATTCTTCGCGGCCGCCCATTTTATTAGTTAAATACTATATGACAATATTTGTCCAATCAATATATATATATATATATATCATATGATATATTTTATTAAGTATAGTAGTCTTTTCCTAAGCAAAAAGACAAAAGATTGAATTCTCGAGTAGTGAAATTAAGACATAAAAAAGTAACAAAAAGAGAAAAATGCTTCTATTTAATAATAATGGGTTTGTTTGGTAGGAGGAGTTGTTTGTGTATTTTGTGTCATATTTATAATGATTGATAATTAATTGAAGCAACGAGTCAAATTTTTTTCGGTCTTTTTTCTTTAATTTAGGTTTAAGGGAGATATATGAATTTATAAAATTAGAGAATAATATTGTGAAATTTATTCTAAATGATAAAAAAAACTTCTCCCTTTATGATCTTAAAATTAATACAGTATATTTTTTTTGAAATCAACACTTTGCTTTGATTGACATGCTACATCATTCTCCAATACATCTTAAACTTAATAATTTAAGAAGTAAAACTAATTAATGGACATCTTAATTTATTTCAATTTAATTAAAAATTAATGTCTTTAAAAATAATAATTAATATTGCTATAATTTTTTATATAATCTTCTCAATTGATCACATATTTCCATAAAAATAAAATGACTTGAATTTAACCAAGCTCAAAAAGCTTAATACAAATAATGTCGAGTAAATGGTTTACAAAAATCCATGGAAAAGGAATTAGAAAAGAAGGAATAGAAAAGTGGCAAGAGGTGAAATAAAGTTAAGTGAAGCAATTAGAAGCTAATCTAATCTTAATCATTAATTAAGTAGTGAAGAGATAAGCTTAAGAAAGAGACAAAGACTCCAAAACCGTTGGCTAATTGTGGGGCCCCCTTGTGCGCCCACAGTCCCTACAAAACCATAACAACAGCAAATCCGGAAACCGGTCACCGGTTTAGCCCAAAAGCGGTTTTTACATGCAACACAGACCTCCCGAAAACCAGGAGCTTTTTGGGTCTATTATTTTTTAATTAATTGTTTTGAAAACCCGGAGCTGCCGGTGGACCCTCTTCTATCTATTCCCCATTATGTGGCGATACGACTTTACTCTGACACCATAACGTGTTTGCCACGCGCTCATCTTCTTCTTTTTCTTCTTCTCTGTTATTGAATTCTGGGCCCACACTTTGCATGTATTTTCAGAGCTCTTCTTTTTTTTTTTTTACCACATTCAGAGCTCTTCTCTTTGAACAACTGTTTTGGACTTTTGGGAAGTATGAAAGTTTTTTAATAAGTCTTTTTTTTTTTAAAAAAATAGGTTGGTATTAAAGGAATTTTAATTGAAGATTTTTTAATAAATTAAATAATTGAGATTTAAATTAAATATTTTTAGTAATAATAAATAATAGTAATGATTACTTAATTTATCATAAAATTAAGTAATCTATTAAAATTAAGTAACCGATTAAAATTAAGTAATCAGTAATAAAATTAAGTAACAACATTGAAAATTAAGTAATTTTTAGAGTTACAATTAAGTAATCACTCTCTAAAATTAAGTTATTAAAATTAAAATTAAGTAACACGAATTCTCAACGAGAACTCATTTTAAGAGTCATCACTATAATACAATTCTCTAAAAGTCGAGTTTATAATATCTTAATAGAGAAGTAGACTCCACTACCAATAAATTATAATTAAGTATTAAAGTTTTTATATTTTATATTCACGAAGAGATATTACGTAAATATCACCTTAATCCCCAAAAAACAGATCTAATTGTTTTCATAAAAATTAAAATATTATGACTAAACTTTAGCTAAAAATTCTAAAATGCTTCCCCAAAAATTTGAATTGGAAAGCTTTTTTTTTCAAAAACAAGCTTTAAAGATTCAAATAAACTAGATTTTTTTTAAAAAAAGATTCAAATAAAGTAGAATCCAAAAGCCAGTAATAAAGGTTTAAATCAACCATAATAATTTTCTACAGTCGAAAAGTTGTCAACATTTATGTAACTTTCTTATTGAGACGTAATATTTTTTTAGATTTTAAAATTTTAAGAATTTTTAATTTATATTAAAATTATTGATTAATTATTAATGATCGAGTCCTTATAAGTGCATAGTTATTAATGTAGTTTTACCTTATAAGTATTCCAAAGGATATCGAACCCAAGAGAATGAGTACTAATGATGATCAATTCGTAAAAAAGGAGAAATAAATTCCATTATTTGATTTTTGGGGTTCTTGATTAAGAAACACAAAATTAATAAAAGCAAGCAATTAAAAATGAAAATAGATAATCAATTAATGATAAAGCGTCAGGACTTTCGAGACTTGACTAAGACTACTAATTGTTATATTAATAAATGAGGTTTTGTGATTGAGTGTTCTTTCTCTCTCTCTCGAGTTCATTTAAATTATGCTTACATTTATTAAGAGGGTCATCTCGGTATTACCTAACTAAACAAGACTCTTTAAGCCTCTTAGGAATTTCATCGAACATCTTACCTATATAGAATATATATATCCTAAAATAGGCAAGTTTAGTGCTTATAGACCTATCTACCATTCATCTCTCGATTCTTCAACTAAATTTGTCTAAACTATAATTATGGTGATTAAACACAATAATAGTCAAGCAAAACAAGTCATCAAATCAAATCCAAGGCAAACTTCAAATATAGAACTTAAAACACAATACTCATTCATAAATGTAACAAATAGTTATCAATAGTCTATATCTTTAAGTCTCCACAATAAATCTAAGCCACCATTATAGCAGAAAAAAATAAAACTATAAATATGAAAAATAGAACATAATCACCAAATAAAAAAGAGAAGAGATAGACGGATGATGTAAGTGGAGTAGCCTTTTCAAGATGCCCATAAGAGAAAACCTTAATTCTTCAAGCCTCTTCCTCTTGCGCAAAACCTTATACTAGAGCTATCTAAAAATTAAAAAGACTAAGAGAATGTTGTCTAGGAGTGGAGAATGATTCCTACAGGAGCAAATAAGAGGAGTATTTATACCCCTCACATGACCTCAAAACCCTTCAATTAATGCTGACAAAAATTCCCTTTGATTGTGCATTGGTCCTCACATCTTTACCTTTTGTTGTCACCATCTCTCTCCTCTTTCTAAGAGGGCCACGGCCGTAGCCTCCAGGGCCCATGATTGTGGCCCCTCTAGGCCTTAAAAGCTTGGTTGTGACGTGTGTGCCACGACCGTGGAAGTGGCTTCCTTGGCCATAGTTTGCACTCCCTTTGGCCACGGGTGTGGCCTCCAATTGCCATGACCATGACCCTTCTCTGTCTTACGAACCTTATGCAAATTTTGGGGCTGTAGGAGGCCATGGTCATGTGTGGCAACGATAATTGCTTCTTTGAACCGTTTTTTCTTCCACTTCTTTCCATCAAGTAAGCTCTTTTGAGAACTTTTTTTCATGCCTTTTTTTATCACTTTTCACCCACTTTTCATGCATTCTCATTCACCATACACAAAACTGTAACACCTCGCCGTTTTTGACCCAATCTCTGGCATCATTCCATTTAATTCCGATCCGATCCTCGAATGTTTGAGATATTGTTTGGATGTCTGGTGATGTTTTAGACTAAATTAAGTTCGTTGATCTTATGGTATTCGATTGGACTTAATGAAAGAAAGAGAAGAAATAAATTGTTGAAGGTGTAGCCCCTAAAACACGCGTCTTGTGCATTTGGTATACCAATGGTCAGTGAAGCCTAGTTACCAAGGTAGATTGGTAATCTATGTGTCCAACGCAAGCACACATGATTAGTTTTTAGGTGGCAAGGCGTCCACATTAGATAGTCAGTTGGAGGATCATTACCAGACCCCACTATCTAGTTGCCAAGGTTCTAAAAGCTCATTACTTCCCAAGTGGTGACTTTTTTAAAACTAAAATTTGATCCAATCCAAGT
Organism: Flueggea neowawraea; assembly: GCA_948243855.1. Lineage (NCBI taxonomy): Eukaryota > Viridiplantae > Streptophyta > Magnoliopsida > Malpighiales > Phyllanthaceae > Flueggea > Flueggea neowawraea. Next base: position 17,206 of record CAODLS013907046.1, read on the forward strand.
TATGCTTGGAGCAGCATCTTGAGACCCAAGATATGCTCAAGAATAATCTCAAAAAAATGAATTGGTTCAAATATAAATACTTTTATTCTTTTGGATCATTGACTTCCCTATATTGTTCCTTTAATTTCCTTTACCCTGCCTAAGCACCTTGTTGATATCAGAGTTGTCATTCTCTTTAATGAGTGTAATGATTGGGATCATGATGTGCTAAATGATTTGTTTAATGATTGGGATAAGGTGCTAATTCTTAGTATCCCGAGAATTAGAGTTGATACGAAAAACCCTTGGGTCTGGAGTGCTTATGAAAGAGGGTAGTACATAGTTGTGGTCTGGCTACACCATCCTCATGGAAAATTTATGGACAGAAGTTGTCATGACTTGTTTTCGGACCATGATCGGCGTATAAGGTGAACCGTCTATGAGAGCCCAGCCCATCTTGCACAAGCCTCGGAGATCAGACATTCTACCCAACTTATTCGATTAAAACATTTATGAAACCATTTATAAAGTATAAAACATTTTATACTGAAATCATATGTATATAATAGGTTATACAAAGCGAAATCATAATATTAGATAAGTTCAAAAATATAACAGAGAATAAGTATAAATTCAAAAGACAAAATATGACCTAGAAACCCAACAACAATCCAGTGTAGAGTTCTGCTGCAAAGATAAACAGAGCTTGACCAAAAGGGCACTCACTAGCAAATGAAATGTCTCACTGAGTACAGGATGCCTGACAGCAACTGAATGCCAAAAATATATCGTCTGAAAAATGGAAATAAAAACAAACAGAAAAAGGAAAGAGGGTGAGAACCCAGTGAGAAAACGACACTTCAGAGCGGCTTCAGGCCTCAGAAAAATCGTTTTGAAAATCGTATAAAAATACCACAAGCAGATATAAGTGTATATATACGTGTAAACACTAATACAGAGTAATAGTTTTGAAATTCACATTCGCAACCAAAACAAACAACATATATATATATATATATCGGAAACAACTATGGGACCGAAAACAGATAGATAAATATATAATAAGTGTGGACTCCGCCACCAAGCTAAACAAAAATAGAATACATGCGTCTGTACCGAACACATGACTACCATAAACCCTGGTAACTAGGCCTTGACTGCGCATAGGTATACCAAAGGTTACATTTACCCTGCGTAGCACATTGTGCCCCTTATCGAAGTATATATATATATATATTAGTTTGCAAAAAAATATTTATATATACCATATATAAATATTAAATATCGGAAACATAAATTTGTAAATTAATAATCACATAATCCAGATTATTATTTAGCCAAACCATTAATTATTCCAATTTCAGAAATATGCTAGACATAGAAAAAATATATAACTTTAGAAGACACAACCTATGCATCTGAATTTGCCATTTTACTCACGTGATATCCGAAACGAAGGATCCAGTCAAACACCAATAATAGGTGGCTGGTCGTGTTGACAAGAACTGAGAGCTGAAACATTTACAGACATAACAAATATTAGAACGGGATATTGGTATTGTGGCGGTATCAAATGCATGATATGCAGGTGCAGACACTCGCTCGATGTCGAGAAATCTATTTTAATCGAAGATCTATCGCTCTCGTCTTAAAAATCGAAATCTACATAAAATTATAATTTAGTCTCCGACTTATGTAAAATTATATTTTAGTCCCTAAAACCTCAAAAAATTATGGATTAGTCCCCAAAATTTTCAAAATTTACAAATTAATCCTCTAAATATTTTAAAATTACAAGTCATTCATCAACTTTTCTAAAATTACAAATCTAGTGATAAATTTTCTTAAAATTAAAAATTTAGATTTCTACTTTTCAAAAATTACAAATCTGATCCAATATGTACAATATCAAGTCCAATCCCCTAATTATACAGAATCATATAAAATTATATTTTTAGTCCCTTTCACCCATAAATCACACCAAAACGTCCCCTAATCTCAAACCAACCAAAAACTCAACATCCTCAACCATTCCATTCAACTCAAAACCATCCTTAGAACTTAAATCATCAACATTTTCGTCCAAAACAACAATAAACCATCCAAATGAGTCCCTAAAACTCGGATCCTTCAACCAACTTAAAAGAAACACATCAAACCACCATTTTCAACCTATATTTATGTTCCTCCCACTCAAGTCCATTAAGATCTATCAAGAACTACTCCAAATCTGTCCAAAATCATACCAAACCGAAGCTACACTCCCACCAACAGCCATGAACACCAAACAGTCCAACCAATGCTTACAAGAATAAAGAAAAGAAAGAATGAGTCAAATGGAAGAAAGAATCATGTTCTTACCTCAAAGTTGAAGAGAAGAATGAATGAAAGGTAGAGACAACTGAAGAGAATCGTGTCTGAGGTGTTGGAGAGTGAAGAAATGGAGAGAGAGAGAGAGAGAGAACTGCATGAGACATGTGTTTCAGTTGCAAAACGCTCGTTTCGTGGCTTGTCTTTTCCTCCAAACATTTTCTTCCAATTTCAACAAATTCCCACTTAATTTAACCTTAGTCCACTTCAAAAACTTTATTAACCACCCAAACAACATGTAAAACAAAAAATTAACCTCTTAAACATCAAAAATTAAATTCAAAATTTAACGAAAATCACCAGAATAATTAGTCGGAATATAATCTTCAGCCTTCTGATTAATGAAAGTTCACAAGTTTCCCTTAAAAAAAAGTACGAGATTAATCACAAGAAGTGTGTGTTTTCCGTAAGTTACCAAATTAGGATATTTTCCACGACGTTAGTGTTGCCACGTAAGCAACAGTAGTTCCGGAATGCCAACATAAAACGCGGGTTTCTAAACTGTAGGAACAAGCGATTGTCTTCACGCTCCAAAGCCGAGAATGGGAAACTTAGTTAACGTTTCATTAATTAATTTATCTTAATATCTCCAAATTGGTAGTACAAACACTGAAACAATACAAACCCAAAAGCCTCAACCTCCTCGAATGTGGAAGTGAAACCAGTCTAGTGTTTTATTTTTCAAATAAAAACAAGTTGCGTCCATGGTACTTGAAAACCAAGCGGCTCTCTTATTCATGCCTTCCCTTTAAAACCCAACCACTTCGCTTCTCTCTCATACTTTTCTTCAAACAAAAACACAGCAAAAACCATAACCCACTTCTCAGATTTTCTCAGAAAAATGCGGGTGAGTTGCAATGGATGTCGCGTCCTTCGCAAAGGATGCAGTGAGGATTGCAGTATCAGACCTTGCTTGCAGTGGATCAAAAGCCCTGAATCTCAAGCTAACGCCACTGTTTTTCTCGCCCAGTTTTACGGCCGCGCCGGCCTCATGAACCTCATCAACGCCGCCCCTGAGCATCTCCGGCCTGGTAAATGAACTTTTCGTTTTTTTCTTGGCGCTGATACCATATTAGAATCAATTCTAGTACCGGTAGACTAGAAGCCTATTGATAGCTTTTTGCTTGTTTACTTGACGCATTTGTTTCTGACTCCTCGGTTTGTAACAGCCGTGTTCAGATCGCTGTTGTACGAGGCTTGTGGAAGGATACTAAACCCGATTTACGGGTCGGTCGGTTTGTTATGGTCGGGTAGCTGGCAGCTATGCCAAGCAGCCGTGGAGGCGCTTCTGAAAGGGGAACCAATCACTTCCGTCAACTCCGACGCCGCAGCCAACGGCCATGCACAGCCGTTGAAAGCTTACGACATACGCCACGTCTCCAAGGACGAAAGCTCCGCAGCCAATGACCGGTCCAAGACCACTCGATGCCGGGTCCGACGTGTGATCAAACCAAAACCCATCAAACCTGCCGAATCCGTTTGGGACGAGTTGACTCGGTCGACGAGCCACGAGTCTTCAGTGAGTCACCAGTCGGAGCTGGCAATGGTGGAGGGAGAGAGTAAGGAAACGGAGGGTATGGTGTCGGAGGAGAGGGCGTTGCCGGAGAAGAGAAGGAGTGAGGATGGTGAGGACGGGACGATGGTGGGGTTGGAGCTGACGTTGGGGTTGGAACCAGTGTCACATGCGAATCACGTCGTGCCGGTGAAGAAAAGAAGAGTGGAGGCTTGTGGGGGTGATGACGTGGCAGCGTGTAAGATGGAGTTAGGACTTGACTACCCAACAAGGGGTTATAAAAGCTTTTATTAATGATGATGAAGCCCAAGAAAGTGTAAAGAAAGACGGTGAAGTTTTCGCGGCTCAGCTTCAATGGTTTTTTTTTCTATTTTTTTAAGTAGAGGTTTTGTGTTTTTTTTTTGTCGGTTTTTGGTTGGTTTTAGGCAAGAATAGAGGTGTACAAATATATGTTTTTCTTTTTCTTTTTTGCCTTTACTTGAACAGACAAATGGTAAACTAATAGAGCATCATGTGAACTTTTCACATTTTTCTCTATTTTTTGTTTTGGAAGTTCTCACCTTTGTTAATTTATTCATATTTTTTAAATGGTCTGATAAAGTCAAAATTTGGTATAAAGGAGATTGTACTATATTTTAAGAATGATAAAAATTTAACCTTATTATTTAAGATAAATCTTTTAGGATAAATTTTGCGTATATTAAAATTTTAAGGATTTTATATAGGAAATAAAAATAACAAGAATCGGCTGAATATGAAAGATGTGGCTGTGTTCGGGGTGGAAGTTTGTATTTTAGAAAAATAATAAAAATATATTGGGTGATGTGCAAAAATAAACTATAAAACGAAAAGTAATTGTTTTAATATAACACATATGAAAAACTTATAAAAAATGAAAATACAGAATAAAATATTTCATAAATACAATAATTTAATTGCGTATAGACCACGTGTTAGAATATTGATCTCGCTTTGACCACTCTTCAAGCCAATAAAGTGAGTACAACCAAAGTACATACTGATAAAATAACACCAAGTACAACTAGAGTACAAACAACAAAAATGAGTACAAACAGAGACCAAACATAAAATAAAAAATTGAGTACGTATGTAATGTAATTCGATTAAAAACCGAATATAATGAGAGAACAACATGAGTACAGTAATAAAATGAGACCAAATGAATCAATTTATTTAACACTTATTAGTTACACCAACAAAATCTCTATAAAAATTGAGTAAAACAAAAGTACAAATAGAGTATAAAATGAAAAACTTAGAATAAAACATAAATATTAGGAATTGGAAGTGAGCATGACAAGAGTACAAATGATTGCAACAAGAATACAAATTAAGTACAAAATGAAAAACTGAGAATAAAACATAAATATTAGAAATTAAAAGTGAATACGACAAGAATACAAATGAATATAACGCGAGTACATTCACTAAAAATGCTCACATAAAAGAATACAACATGAGTAATAATCGAGTACTAAACAAGTGTCGTTATTTAGTTATGTTTTTCCTTATGATCTAAATTTTGTTCAACTAAGACACACGGTTTCGGGTTTGGTTCTCATGTGTAAGAAGTAAGAACACAGTTGGCTCTCGAGAACTGATATTCATTGATTAACTCCCCATATTTGATTTTCAGTCCATTGCTCTCCCATGTTCTTCACTCTTCCCCTTCAGTGAATGACCCACGGAAACCACTGGCTTCTCGCCATCACTACCTCGTCTGACCCAAATCCATCAAATCCCTAACACCTTAATCGCAACAAAACACAAATCGTAATAATACATTACCCTCATGAATCCAGCCACAAGCTCAAAACTGTCCCACTCCTCACCAAATCCCTCCTCAACGCCACCGCTATAATCACTCACCGCTAACCTCCCTCCTCTCCACACGTCCAACCAAATTCCTCCACGTACATAAGGAGAGACCTTGTAGAGAAAAGAGAGAGATGTCGTGCATAGGGACAGATGAGGAGTGGGCGAGAGAAAAGAGAAAGCGAAATAGAATGGAGATGAAGGAGGAGAGAGAGGCGGCGAGGAGAGGGAGACGACGAAGAATAGGGCGGCTACAAGAACAGACCGGCAAAGAGAAGGGTTAGAGGGGAGGGAGGGAGGGAGAGAGTGTGTGTGTGTGGTGCAGATCGGGAGAGGGGGAAGAGAGGGGTGGGTGAAGATAGAGAAATTAAAAAAACGAATACAAATATTGTTTTAATGTAGAAATATAATTTAAAAATTGTGTTGAAATTATTATTCTACAAAAGATTGTTGTAAAAATGAAAACATAAATAGAAAAAAATATATAGGGTGTAATTTCCTAAAATATATTCATGTCAGTTTCATTACAATATACACATATAATTAGATGTTATATTTATAAACAAGCTATTTGTTGGCTATATATAATTCTTTTGGATTGAAATACCATATTATAAATTGATTGTACCATAAAAAAAGAGATTGGAATTTGTTAAAATATAAGATGATAACCACTAATTATTATATGTTATTTCATTCAAGGCTATGGAATTTAATATGGTCGTTCAAAATAACAACAATTTCATGTTAGATTTGAAGAATCACTTGTTCAAGTAAAGAATATACAATTATTGCTCAAGTTTTCATGTTTCTCCAGCAAGCAAGGCTAGTAAAATGGTGATTGAACCAGTAATTCTAATTTGAGTTAATCTTTAGAGATGTTTATGTCAAGTAAATTAAGTAAAAATAGATTGCAAAATAATAAATAATATAGTAAAAAACAATAAAAAAGTGACACATCTTGCCAAAATTTTACCCAAAATAAACCAAAGACATTCAAGGTTATAAATGGTGTTTCATGTGACCCAAAAAAAAACGTTGGTGTTACAAAAGCAAAAAAGAAAAGGCCTAAATATAGGGGTTGGTTTTTGGCAATTCAAACGTTGAAAATTTAGCATTGTTTTAATATTTTTTATCTGAATTTGAGACATTTTCGTTTCTCAAGTTAGTTTCAAATATCTCTATATTAATAGATTAAAATTAATTTTTAGTGGGTGTTGTGGTAATTTTTTTTAATCACTATTAAACAAAATAATATTCTACGACACAAAATATTTATTTATATAATCAGGTTCAACTAAAATATGTCATTACCAATAACCTCGGTTCTCTTTCTTGCTGACTGAAAAACGTACAAATGAAAATGAGGCAGTGAAGTGAATAGCAAAATAATGAATGTGGGAGTTATGGGGTAGTTGACAGATGTCAGTGTCCAAGAATAGCTCTGCCACTGCAGCCCGCATGTTTGTATTGGCAGATACAATTATTATATAATAAAGCAGAGCAAATCATGGTTTCATTTTCCTTGCACTCTTGTTCATTGTTTGGACTTTTGCATGTTCTTGCTATGAACGTATCAATCATACCCTCCCTGCTTTTGTTGCTACTCATAACTTCTCCGTTACTCTAATTTGTGGGGTTTTTATTAGATATAAGTGCTTAGTTTATATTATTTTAGTATAATATATTATATATTTAATATATTATGATTTTTAAAAAATGTATTAGTTTTTTATTTTTTATTATATAGTCTTTCATTCTACAATTTTTTTTTATCAACCACTCAATTTATCGGAACCAAATTTGCTTTATATTTTTTTGCAATGTAGTGAGCGGAAATGAGATTTAATTGTTTGTTGAAACTACATTGTCGTTTGATATTGGACCTCATATTATTTACCACAAAATAATTAATATTCTAATCTTTAAAAGCTCATGAATTTGATAGAGGAGGCATGGGTGTTTGTTTAATGTAAAAGTAAAGATAAATATACGTATTTTTAACCTACATCTTATTTATTTCAACTGAAAAACAAGCTTACGACTCTTTTAGTATTGAAGTTTATACTAATATCAATAAATTACAAATTTATTAGTGATTGTTTTATGTAATCTACACTACCTTAAATGAGCACCCTAATTATTTAAAGATATTTTTTTGACGAAAAGAATCTTTTTTTGTAAATTCTTAGCTAAACAACATATATTTCTTCTCAGTTTATCATTGACGTGAGTAATTTATTGTTGTTGAGACAAAGCAATAAGAAAATTGAAGATTAACCCCTGTTTGGAACAAATGAATTCTACCAAATTTTGTGAAATTGATTTGCAATTTCAAAATTTTATATTTAAAAGACAAAAAAATATTCATTTCAATTATAGGAATTGAATTCCATAGAATTGAACGTAATTAAGTCAATTCTTAACAAAATAGATGGTATTTTCAAATAAATTCCACAAACAAGATTATATACCAAAATCAACCTTACTCTTTTTCACTTATTCCAAAATTTCCCTCCCATTTATCACCAAACTTTTTACAATGGCCTAATAAATAGGGCCAATCGAGAAATCATCTTCTAAACGAAACACTAACATAATATTTAAAAAGTTTCCTCACCATTTATTTGTGTCAAATTAAAAAACGCCATCCAAGTAGTTCTAAATCCCAAAGACATTTGATAGAGAAAATAATTTATCAAAAGAAAAAAAAAAGAAAACGAAAATGTAGCATTACTATATATGGTGAAATTACTCCATCAACATATAGTTTTAAAACAGTGTGTAGCACCAGAAAGCTATTTGGCTTCACAACTGTATTCTTATTTCTATAATTGAAACATTTATTCTCACGACCACTTTGTGTATACGATGCTTAAATAACATAATTATTCTATAAGCTTATCTCTTGCATACAACACCTTGACCATAAATAAAAATTATATTTTACATAAAGTTATTGTAATGAAGGGTATATTAGAAAATAGATTGAAATGAATTTATAATTCTTGATTTGTTTCAAATATGATTATGAGAAATTCAATTAAATTTCATATTTTAAATAATAACATACCAAACAAGATCATTCATTTATAAATGAATTCTAAATTTTTGATTCATTTATTCAATTTTGAATTCATTTATTCCAAACGGAGTGTAAATTATACAAATTTACTATGGAGTTTTTTTCCTTAAAGTTATTTTATTTTCTCACGTTGAGAATCGAATTCACGACCCTTAATGCTCGAGTTGATTTTAATGCCAATGAACTATAAACCGTTGATAATTTATTATTAAAATTTAAAACCACGACATTTTCAAATTACAATTTTAAAGGACTTAATAACATTTAAAATTACAAATTATCACGTTTGTATCACTTTTAATTCAATCTCTTATAAACAATTGTAAAATACCAAATAGTACGTTTAGGGGAAATGTTCAATTTACTAGAAAATAAATGTCAACTTTGTAAAGTTACCATATGCTTGAAATTATTTCTTCAATACCAAGTGAGGAAACTATTTGCACAAATACTATCATTTAGGGCTACACACGAAAAATTGTTGACCTCTTGTGAGAAATTGAAGAAATATTGTGAAAAAAAAAAATATTTTCCCAATTTTTATCCAACAAAGTATAAAAACGGCGTTCAAACGAGATACAAATGGTGTACAAACGGTGCATAACACCAAAAATGCAATTCTTTTCTTTAAAAACGAAAAATAATTTTTTTGAATGTGCAAAAAAAGCATACAACAAATTTCAAAAAACTAAAGCATAAAACAAAATATAATAAATGTCAATTTTTTAATTAATAACTTCTTATCAATTCATTCAATAAAGTGTACATGTGATATAAAAATAATATGTAACTGATGCACACAATAAGCTTTAAACTGATTTAGTTGTTAGTTTCATTTAATTTTTTTATGAAGGTGTATATGAGTGTGCAAAAATAAGGTTTTAACTCATTTATTATGTTAATTTGCTTTTGTTTAGATTTTTTTAAGAAGTCTGCGCAGGTGTACAACTCATTTATCAGCACTCCTTTCGAATATATGTCGCAAAAATGAATTTGTATTATGGATTACTAATTTTTTGTTTAATGTTATAATAATTACATATAATTAAAATAAGTACAAAATATCACACAAAATTTATACTTAGTTTAAGTGGATCCCTTCCCATATAGTTTTCCATATTTTTGCCAATTAACTTTATAGTTAATTGACAAATGACTTTTTATTTATCTTATTATTACGCATTTAAAGAGAGTTAAATACATTAAATTAAAGTATATTGTCATATTTTACACTATATACAAAAATATTATAAACAATAATTCAAATAAAAAAGTATAATAAAAAGTACTTTTTAAAATTTTTTATGATGGTACAATATAATATGGGCAATTGTTGAATTTTTTTTAAGTAATCAAACTCTACTTAGATAGTTGAATATGTCACCTGTAAAGTATAAACATGTTTAACTTGTTTCGATTTTCATTTTTGAATGTATTTTGGTAAAATCAAAGGCCCTCTTTCAATAAAAATGATAATAGATAACACAACAAAAATTAATAAATTACATGATAGAACATATGAACAATAGTTTTTTGTTATATTAATTTGATTGTTAATTTATTATAAATAAACATGTTTATTGTTAAGACTACTTCTAATCACTATTACTCTAATTTTTTTATGAATTTAATTTTTTTAGAACAAATTGTGAAATAGATATAACTAAATATAAGATTTTTTTTCTTAATTAGACAATATTCTCCTATAATCATTTTTTGTTTCAAGAATTCCAATTAACACTTTAACTATCCACTTAACTCAATCTTCAACTTAAATTTTTTATTTAAATTTTTTCAATTAATTAAATTATTTCTTTTTATCATTATATAGTTTGTTTTAATTTTTTAATTAAAATTACAATTAACCGTACAACACACGGGTATTGCGCTATTCTGTATAATTCATCCCCTTCTCTTCTCTCTTTTCTTTTCTCTTCGTCAATCAAGAAAGCATTTTTTTAAAACTGATCAAGAAAACGTTTAATCACCAATGAATAATTCATTTAAATGATAACTAAATTTCATCAGTTATTAGTCTTCCTCATATCCTGTGTGTCTCTCCCCCTCACCATTTCTCTTACATATTTCAATATCTTTTGCCCTCTCCTTCGAAGACTCTTCTTTTCCCTGGATCAACGTTTCATTGAACAAGAAATTTCTACCTTATCATCTCTTCTCTTGCTCTCCATATAAATCATTGAAAGATTAGTATGACTCATTCTCTTCAATCTATTACTAATTATGTAAGTTATAGAAAATTTCCCCTAAATTATTTAATTTTTGCCAATTGTTTTATGATTTATTTTTATGTTTTAGTTCCCATCAGCGAGAAAGAAGTTCCCAAATATTGTTTTATGATTTATTTTTATGATTTGATGAGTAACCATCTTTCCAAAGGTCACATATTTTAAAATTTTAGACTTTCTATTGGTAAAATTGTGCAATTAAATCTGTAGTGCTAGCAATTGACCTTTCAATGGTAAATTTAGATTATGACAATGGAGAAGAGTGATGACTCTGGTATGTCTATTAGATTGTGCCAAAGTAGACGTTTGCCATTGAGACTCCTTTCGAATCATCTTGGTTTTTTTAAGTAATATTCGTATTTTTGAATTAATTTTGGTTATTTTCTAATTAATTTAGAAAATAATTTTTAATGTTAGAAAATAAAATTTTGTGTTTTAAATGTTAATTGGGTGATTAATGAAGCTTTGGAGGACGTTTGATTGAGTAAGGCATGGTACATGTCGTTTGCTCGCTGGAGAGATGTCGTCCATGTGATATTGATGTCGTCCGTGTGCGTGGTCTGAGGCTCTTCCGTAGAAACGACGCGTCGGCCACGCAAGTCGCATCTGTCGTCCATGGCTTGCGTTTGTCGTTCGTTTCAATGTGCTGCATTTTCACCCTTAAAACGACGCCGTTTTCTTCGGTGCTTTCAAGTCAACACCGCCATGCCTCTGCCCAACTACTATGCTTTTCTCCTGATTTTAAGCCGATTTCCACCGCCCATTCAGTCATTTTCTTTTCTTTTCTTCCTCATATCGTCACTCCAAAAACCGTACCCTTCAACCTCCATTTTCGCCGCTTCTTTGTTTCATTTTCTGTTTTGTTTCATATTTGTTGGTAGAGCATTGAGCTTCGGGTTGGAGCTTTACTGGGTGATTGTTAGAGTTGTTTAGTTGGGTTTTTGATGGATTATGTTAGCCAAACAAGAATGAAAGTTGAACTTGTTAGTAGATGATGTTGATGAAATGGCTTGTTGAATGTTTCTGGCTTTTTTAGGGACAGTAGGATCGGTTTTGGGGAGCCATTTAGTGTGGGATTTAGCAGGTTTCAGTTGGGTTTTAACGGATTAAAAAGTGGGAAAGATGAGAGTAAGAGAAGGGGATTGTTCAGGTGAGTTTTTTCATGTTGGTTGGTTGGTTGAATCCGAATGTGTTGAGTTGATTTGGAAGAACTTTGATGGATTCTGGAAACATGTTAGAATTGGTTTCAATTCTGGAAATTTAAGAACGAAAAGGAGATATGTGATTGGTTGAAAAGTGAGGACCAAAGTGGATATTTGCCAAGTGGGGGAATTGTAATTTCGGAAGACTTTGGGCAAAAAGTATAATTTTAAGGAATTA
>CAODLS013907229.1:0-13482 GCA_948243855.1 Flueggea neowawraea
CACGATATCTCATCTAAGCATAAGGCATGGTCACATGTCAACCAAATAATGCTTAGCATATTTCTTGATCTCAAGTAGATTGATATAAAAAATGACATTGATAAACCGTTTTATCAATTCATTCGAGTATGCATACATTCCGTCAATCCTACTCATCAAGTGGCCTAAAGATATCACTCTTCATAAGAGGAACAAATCCATCACTCTCACTATCACTCCTCTACAAGATTCATGACATGTCCAATCATAGCCTTTATTGTTACCCTGTTACAGATAACATTTGACTAAATCAAAACATGTGATTCCTCATGTAGGAGTCGATAGTGAGTTTCAGTTAGAGGACTCAAACATCATCACTGTATGAAAGCTACTTGTGACATTGATCCATGAAGTGCTTTCATAGCAGGCCAGTCCAATACATGTTCCCTAGCATGTATCTATGTTCCAAGTGATATCCCATATCCATAACCTATCAAACATGATCATCATCTTAGCAACATACTAACCTTGGGTTGTTATCATTCCCATGATAACAATCGATTAGAGACTTTTAGATTAGTATTCCTTTTACCTTATGATTGTACTATCAAGTCACATACTTGATGACATAGGGAAGAATAAACTATTCATGAAAGTTTTATTGTCATAAACAATATAATATGTCATATATATGAAATAAAATGCCTCTTTATTAAATCATAAATGTAATGAAAATGTACATCAATGATTGGACTAGGGCATAAAACTAACACATACATGTTGGCATTACGGACATAACAATGGTCTTACGCATATAGACAAGGCTAAGGTGGACAACCTGAAAAATCGGAGACGCTGCTCAGGATTTGAATTTGAATATTCTCTAACACATTCTCTTGAAGAATCAAAGCGTTGAACTTTTGAATGTCGTCAATGCCCGTACAAGAACGTGCTAACCGCATAGAACATAAGAGCTCCTAAATGAGACAACAACTACCATAATGAGTATAGCGCACACAGAAAGAGGTATCCCCCGCGTACTACTCTGATGAAATCTCATACTACACATATAGTACCTAAGCTACGTGCGTAGTAAGGTTTGATGTTATCAAATTCAGCATTTTGCATCTCTCTCCCAACGGCTACATCGGGATTCACAATGGCTATTTTTGAGAGAGCTCGTATAAATAGTCATCTACAGTTCAAAGGTACAAAAAGAATAGTTTTTAGAGTGTGCCCAAGATTTTCCAATTTGATTCTTGATTTTCTCTCTCTTATGTTCTTGAGTTCTTATATTCCAACTGAGATTTTGAGTTTCTATTTTCTTATTGAGTTGTTGCGACATATTTTCTACGAGTTTGTAATTCACTGGTAATCAAGCTTTAGTGTTAAAGCTTGAGGAAAGAATAGGTTTTACTTGTTGTTCCTTGAAAAACAAGAGTGGTTTCTAGTGAGTCTTGGGAAACTAGGTTTCGTTTTCTTGTTTGGTCCTAAAACAAGGTTGTAAAGGTTTCTTATTGGCCTACAAAACAAGGGTTGTATCGGATTGCCTCCACCCGGAAGTAAAGAAGCTTAGTAGTTGATTAAAACTCTTGAGTGAATCTCAAGGAATTGACGTAGGTCAAAGAGAACCAAACCAATATAAATATTGGACTTTGTTTCTTCTATCCCTACTCTATTTACTTTGATTTATTACTGTTTTATTTTTGTGTGGTTTTGTCTTGGATCATCTTTTATTTTTCTATTTTGAAAAATACTCAAAAGGTTTGACAAAAGTTTTAACTTTAGCAAAGAAATCCAATTCACCCCCTCCCTCTTGGGATAGCCATATTGTTTACATGTATTTGGGTACTTTGATAACCGAATATATATATATATATATATATATATCATTTTAATTATAAACTGAATAGTTGTTTAACTTGTTTATTAAAATATTTAATAAACGATTTTGATAGTTTTGCGTCTAATCTTTAAGGCTTGTGCGAGACGGGTCGGACAACCATAGATGGTTCATCTTGTACGCCGGTCATGGTCCAGGAATGGGTCGTGAAAGCCATGCACTCTTGCATTAGCTCATTCACAGTAATGATGTGTTCCATTATGTTGAAGATGTCATCTGGACGAACACATGTCGGCAGACGAATCTTCTCAATGGCTCGCTCCATGCTCATTAATGATGCTTTGCCCTCATTTGTGCAAGGAACACGAGGTGTTCTCTTCATCCTTACCATATCTGTAGTGATTACAAACATGCATTAGATTGAAAAGTGCATTTCAATCAATAAAAAGATCACTCATATTTATAAATAAGGAACTTGTTTATTAAAAAAACATTAATAAATGAGCAATACATGTATAAAACATATTTATAAATTTCCTATGTATAAAAGCACATTTATAACCAAAGCAGCATAATCCCATATTTAAAACAACAATTAAAACACATTTAACTATGCAAACATAATTAATTAACACATTAATAGTTGTGGAAAATGCTTATTAAAATAGAAAGATTTTACAAAAACAAAATTATCAAAAAGCCCAAAAAATGTTTATTTAAAATCATAGGGAAAACCGCCACCATATTTATGCAACCTCGACATACGAAGTTTTTGTGAACATAGTGGTACATTCAGAATTCCTAAATTCTAAACTTTACTCTAGCATATTCGGACAGTCGAATCAAATGCAAATCAAATATTTGCACGAAAAGTGAATTCTTTTTACAAAGCAATAAGGTCCAGCAGCAAGCTTATAGATCTAAATGTATGCTATTTATACATCTTAAGCCTGACTATATGCTATTTACCCTAGATGTGAACGTTTTGACAAATGTATTCTGAAAATTATTATATATTTGAATTTCTATTTATGTGAATCCTTTTGTTTCATTCTATTTTTGTCAAGATTTTAAATGTTTTATTCTTAGTAAATATTTTGGAAATAAAATATTTTATCTGATTTATTTATTTAATCTGTTTCAATGTTCATTGTCTTCTTTGTTTGTGAATTATGTAAATAGGAATTTTTGAATTATTATTTGTAGATATACAAGTGTATACTAATAGTATACAAAATATACGTGTATGTGGTATTTTTTGAAAATATTTTTAAAACGGTTTAGGTGTGGCCTGGAGCCGCTCTAGAGTGTTATCACTAACTGGGTTTTAAGCCTTTTGTTTTTTCTTGTTTGTTTTTTAAAACTTATTTTTTGAGTTTTCTTGATATCAATCATCTGATCTTCCGTGCTCAGTTAGACACCCTTGTCAGTGGTGAGTGCCTATTGTTCGGACAATAGATCATCTGTTTTGTTAAATGCTGCACACCGGGTTATCTGTGGGTTATGAATCTGTATTTGTTATTGTTTAGTATTTAAATAATTTTATTTATAAATATTTATTCTTTATTTTGATATTATGAAAATATTTCATTTTATTATTTTTTAAAAAACTTTTATCTGTTAAATTGTTTTACTATTACTAATAAACCGGCTAATAATAAGAATCTGGTATATGTTCTGTTCTCTGAGGCTTGTGTGAGATGGGTCAGGCTTTCCTAGACGGCTCTCCTCGTACACCGGTCATGGTTCATTTTTGGGTCGTGATAGCAAAAAATTGAATCTGTAAAATACAATGGATGCAAGGCGATGCTAGTCTACACTAACTACAAATCACAGTGAGGCGACGAGCATGTGGCGTGTAACCACAACCTAAATTCCATTAGACGAATCCTAAGACACAAAGGAAGAAGATAAAATTCTCTTATTCTCTCTATGGAGGCCGTCGACTTTCGTGTGTGGGAGAGGGAGAGAGACAAGTCTGTTAATTGTTTGTTGCTCACAATTGCATCTAATATTTCGCATCTAGCTAATATTTATATTACCTAATTAGGGGTTCATCCTAACTAATTAGGAAGTCTCTTTCTCAACTAACAAGGACTCCTTCCTAATGAGGATTCCACTTAATTTGGCGTCCTAAACTAATTAGAATTCTTTCCCAAGCCTTCCTAATTAGTATTCCAACTAATTAGGGATTCTAAACTAATTAGAAATTCTTTCTTCCTAAACTAATTAGGAAGTCAAACCAAAATCCTAATCGAATCGGTTATCAAACGGATTGATAACCACCCAAATTAATACATATTAATTTGAGTTTGGATTTCACCCATGATTGAGTATGGGCAGACCCATTTTTAAACAATTCTCATCAATGTATAGTCGTGCCCAATGATCGAATCAAATCTCTATATATATTTCATAGCCAATAGAAAGCAAAGAGCACACATGATGAACACGAGGGGAAATAATTTAGACAAAACCAATCTCTGCAACCACAATTTAGACAATTTTTTCACTTGCGCAAATTGCGAAAATAGCTAGCTGGGTTTATTAATGAGCATGTAAATTTATCATGCACAAATTCATGCATAACGTGCATTTTATGATGACATGTGTGATAAATTTCGATTTATTAGGGACTTGATTGATAAGAATAATAAAACTTGTGGGTTCAATATAAATTATCTTAAAAGTTAGGGAGTTGAAAATAAAAAGAGGATGATATGTCAAGGTGATGTGTCACTAAATGATTAGTTCTGAAGAGATAAATATCTTCTCTTTAATGTTATAAATATAACGTAACAGGAAGAGAGAATAAGTGGAGTTGTAAGAAATTTGAGAGAGAATTCTAGAAGCAGGGAGAGAACCTAAGGGCAGTTAAAAAAAATTTCATTGTTTTCTAAATATTTTAAAAATAGAAATAGAAAAATGAGAAATTTATTAAAAAAAGTTTTTGATTAGTAAATATATTTTTAAAATACTTTTAATTTTTAAAAAATATAAATAAAAAATTATTTTCTAAACTAAACAAAGTTTAAGAGTCTTTTTTTTTTTCTTTTTCATCAAATTTTTGAGAATTTCAAGAGGAATTGAAGGGATTCAAATTTTAAAAGTGAGTTAGGAATTGTGAGTATTCAACTGTAACACTTGATTTAATTGATTTTTTAAGTCAAGACTCATGTTATAAATTGGGAGAAAGGTGTAAGAAGCATAAGCTTAAAACTAAAGATGTCAGAAGCATGATAATCAACTAATTTCATCATATGCATGCGTGGCAATGCAACGATTTCTCCAGGTTTTGAACCAAAACTGTTGCATTAGAATATCTTTTGCAATGGTTTATATTATTGATATATCCTAAATTTACGTATTTAATCAAGTAAGAATGTATGTATTTTTATCCTATAAATCATGTTTTTATGGTAAAATTTATACAATATTTGTAGGATAATATAAATTGAAAAAAAAAAAGAGTTGAAAAGGTAGAGAAATGATTTAAGATTGAAAAGCCACAAGTAAACCCAAGAAACTATGAAGAAAATGATGGAAACCATGTGAAAAGAGGTGTCACGGCCGTGAAGATTAGTGTCACGGCACTTACAAGAAAAAACAAGTGCCACTTTTGGACAGAAAAGTGTCATGGTCGTGACACTCAATTGTCACGCCCACGAGACTCTGGAAGGGTACGAAAGACATGTGTGCGTGAAAAGCTATCAAGTGTGGGCTAAGGGGTATTTTTTGAACATTTTTTGTAGGGTTTTGTGACTTGGATAAGGGGTATAAAAACCCTCTTTTTTACATGTTTTAGATATCTTTAGTCACCTTTAGATCATCTTTTTCCTTTGGAAGAACTCTTTTAATTTCTTTCAATTTCTAGACAAGATCAAGGAAAGCAAGAGGGAATTTAATCACCCAAGGTTTCCTTGTTAGGTATTGTTCATCAAGGCTATTGAGTTTTGTTCTCTTGACTTTTCCTCTTTTGAATTTGGATTTTAATGTTGCTTTTAGGGGTACTAATGTTTTTATGTTTGATTTCAACATGATTTCTTAATTTCAACACAACAATATGAACACGATACCAAGACAAACCCATGCAAATACCTCTTTATCAATGAAAACTAGAAACTTTATTGCACTAAAAAAACTATGTTATGGAAATACCCTCTTTATCAACAGTATTAATTCACGTTATCTGAAGATTCGATATTCGAAGAATACTTGAGGGTTAAAACTACATCGATTCTTGTGCAATTGCAAAAATTCAATTAAGTTTTTGGCACTGTTGCCAGGGAACGATGTTCTTAATTTTGATCTTTTGTCTATTTTTACTTCCTTGTTGTTTGGTTATTTATCTTTGTTTTTAGGTAATTTATACTTTTGAGATGCACTCGAAGCTTTGTAAATCAAGAGATTGCCCCTTAACTTCTTGAAATCGAAAGGGTTTTAAGGCAAATTGAGCTAATTAAAGGAGAGCAAGCATGGAAGGTATAGCTGGACCTCAAGATGGGGTTGAAGAGGCTAGAGTTGAGCAAGCTGAACGAGGTGTTGTTGAGAGTCAACTACCAGGTCAGATGAATATGATAGAGATACAAAGGCTGGTAATTATAGCATAACTTTCATGTATTAGATTGAGCCCGATGGCGTGAAATTATGAATTGAAGTATAAATTTTATTATGTTGTCATCATATAATAGGTTTCCATCGGAGGATCCGCTCACATTCTTGAGGGAGTTCTACACTATCATCCAAACCTTCTCTCTTCATGGATTGACCGAAAATGAGCTAAGGAATAGGTACTTTCCATACACATTAAAGGATAGAGCTAAGATTTAGTTGATCAACTTGTCAGAAAGGTCACTTGGTATATGAGAGGAGATATATGAGAAATTTATGATGAAATACTACCCTCCTCAAAAGACGGTGGAGTTAAGAAACAAGATTAGCTCATTTTCTCAATTGGAGGGTAAACCATTTCGTGAGGGTTGGGAAAGATTTAAAATGCTTTTGAGTCAATATTCACACCACCAATTTTCAATGGCGCTCCTCACTCAATTTTATTATGATGAGATTACAATGTATGGGCAAACACTTGTGGATACCACCGCCGGTGGCTACTTTGGGGATAAAACGACCGAGGAGGCATATGATATATATGAGATGTTAGCAGCAAATTCACATAAAATTCGTGAGGGGAATAAGAGTGAGAATTCATTAGATAAACACTTCCAGTTCTCCCAATTTAGCTTCAAACGTTGACGAATTGTCTAGGAATATGAATTTGTTACTTAATGTCAATGCTTTGGTGAAAGAGAAATGTGCTTATTATGGTGTTTTGGAGCATAATGAATTTCATTGTGGATTGAACAATGGTGGAAGAGTTGGTTATGAGGAAGTGAATTTTGTGGAGGGGATTCTCAAATGCTCAACCTAAGAATGACCCATACTAAAACACCTATAATTCGGGTTGGCAAAACCACCCAAACTTTTTGTGGAAGGATCCAAACACGAACATTAACCTACCTAGACCTATAGGACTCTCAGGATGTCAACCTAGACCACCACTACCTTTCCAACAATACCAACCCCAACTACCACCCCAATAAAATAGCCAAGACAAAAGGCCACCTTTTGAGGATTTATTGATGGAATGTATGAGTAAAATAGAAGCCAAGATGGACAAAATTGTTCAAATTGAACAAGCCGGCATCCAAAATCTTGAGAGACAAGTGGGGCAACTAGCTAAGGCTATGTCATATAAGGAAAAAGAAAAGTTGCCTAGTACATCCCAAGTTAACCCTAAGGAGAGTGTAATGTCTATTACGTTGAGAAGTGGGAAAGAACCTGAGGAGCCAAGTGTAGGAGAGGTAGATAAGAATAAGAAGGAGAAGGAAATTGTGGTGGAAAAACCCAACAATTGTAAGGATGTTAAGGGAGAAAAAGTGCAAGATAAAGAGCCCCTTTCCAACCAAAAGGATGAAGTGAAACTCTATATGCACTCAATTCCTTTCCCTCAATGGTTGAAGGAAACCAATGTGTCTCATATTCCATTTTCTCAACGGTTGAAGTCCCACACCCAAGCCAAGGATTTTGAGAAGTTTCTTGAGATGTTCAAGAATTTGGAGGTGAACATACCCTTTTTGAAGGCCATTGATCAAATGCCTCATTATGCTAAGTTTTTGAAGAAGATAGTTGCCAGCAAGAAGAAGTTGGCGGAGTATTCTATAGTGGCACTTACCGAGGAGTGTAGTGCAGTAATACTGAACAAATACCCTTCAAAGCTCAAGAATCCGAGAAGCTTTACAATTCCTTGCACCATTGGTAATTTGCAAAATATTCAATCATTGTGTGATTTGGGTGCTTCTGTTAATTGAAAACCCTCTTCTGTTTACAAGAAGTTAGGGATTGGTAAATTAACTCCTATGAATGTGACACACCTACTAGCGGTTCAAACAATTTGGCGATCACTTGGAGTTGTGGAGAACCTTTTGGTCAAGGTAGGAAAGTTTTTTCTTTCCCGCCGATTTTTACATTTTGGACATGAATAATGCTTGTGACTCTCGTATCATATTTGGAAGACCTTTTTGGCTACTGGGGGAGTTGTTATTGACTTGAGGAAGGGGATTTTATCGTTAATATGGGAAATGAAGTTGAGGAGTTTTGTGTGTCCAACAATGTGCACCCACCTCTGCTTAAAGATAATGAGACCAAGGTTCTGTCACGAACCAAAATTGGGCTGAGACCGGCGTGCGAGGCCAACCGTCTGTGAAGCCATCCTCGACTCGCACAAGGCTCTATGTACCATAACTTACAACCCAAAATGTCTAGTTATTATTTAAAAATGTTCAACGAAAACATATATCATTTAAAACATAAGTAGTAAAATAAATATCATAAATCGAATAATAAATATAAATCTAAAAATATATCATAAGTATAAAATATCAAATATCAAGATACAAATAGTAAACCCGTAACCCTATATCATCCCAATGTAGAACTCTAACAATACGAAAGAAGAGCCCAGACAAAAGAGCGTTATTAACCAAAAGATGCCTCACTGGCAGTCAAGATGCAAAAAGGTTGCCGAAGCCAAAATTCGTGAACCTGTAATATCGAAATCAACATAGACAAATAAATAAATGTGGTCAGGCCCAATGAGGAATAACACTTCAGACTGCCTCATATGTGCCTCATAAAGACTGTTTTGAAAAGAGTTCAAAATCTACCACCTGCAATACCTATAGACAATATATATATATATATATATAGTATTGTTTGAAAATTATTTTCCAAAATGTTCACATGAAAAGCAATCAACAGGCACGAAAAACGTATTGATGTGGACTCCGCTACCAATCCTAATCATATCATGTGATTGATCAGAACACATGGCTATCGACATCCCTGTTAGCTGGGATTTCTCATATCATTAGTATACCAAAGGCTACTACAACCCGTAGCACAGGTGCCCCATATCATAAAACCAAAATCATGTTATACTATTACATAGTATAAATAAATTCATGCGATTAATATCAAATTCATAAAACGATATACAATACATATATACCAAACTTCAAAACATAATACTTAATAATAAACATAATTCGTAAAACAATATATATCACATATATATATATCTAACTTCAAAACGTAGTACTATTTAATAAACACATAACTGGTTCATTAATTAGGCAATCAATACATTATTCAAATTTCATTCATATGTTCAGCCAGCAAAAAATGTAATAGAAGTTTTGAGACACAACCTATGTGTCTGAAGCTGCTATCCACTCACTTGGAAATCCAAGTCCACAACGTCAGTCAAGCCCCACTCACCGGTGGCTGGTGTCGCTGACAGAAACACGAAGCTGAACAAACAATAGTATACATATCAACATGTATATAAATGACAAGTCAAAATGCAGAACTGTGGTCATACCAAATGTTATGCAATGCAAATGCTTGCTCTAACCATCACAAAATCCACAAAAATATATTTTGAATAATATCTTATCATTCTTAATGGATAATTCAAAATCTACGTAAAATTACAGTTTGATTCCCGACCAATGTAAAATTACGTTTTATCCCGAGACCTGAAAAATTATAACTTAGTCCCTAAAATACTTAGGATTTATTATTTGGTCCTTAAAGTATTTAAAATTTATTTTTAAATACTCAAATTTTCTGAAATTACAATTTTACATTTTAGTCCTAAACCAATGTAAAATTATATTTTAGTTCCCAAACTTTCTTGAAATTACAAAAATGGGTTTTTACTTTTCAAAATTATCATTTCCAAAATTTTACTCCCAGACCAATGTAAAATTATATTTTAGTTCCCAAACTTTCAAAATTATCATTTCCAAAATATCAAGTTCAGTCCCTACATAAATTTCCAGAATTTGAAAAATATCAGTTTTGGTCCTTTTCCTTTAAAAACACACCAAATGGTCCCTAAGTAAATTAAACCCTAATATACTCAATTTTCTCCAATCAAAATGTGTTCCCTTTTAGTCTCCTAACATCCTAGAAACATGAAATCATATCTCACTCCTTCCAGAATTTAAAAGTCAACAAAACAACCCACTCATTCGGCCAAATCCAACCAAAACATCAAACAAAAGCTCATCCTACACCACCTTCAATCTCTCCTATTTTCCCACCTCCATCTACATCAAAACCAACCCTAAAAAAGCTTAATATACACTGAAAAGATCCTCAAACTGAAGCATTCAAACATGAACAAAATCATTCAAAATAGAAGTTGAATATAAGCAACAAAAGGAAAAATGAAAATGGAGAGGCAGCCATGTTTTTACCTTGTTTCAGTGAGAAAGATGAGAGAGATGGAGAGAAACTTGAAGAGATAACTTGAGAGGAGATGCAGGAGGGAAGAATGAAACAAAAATGAATAAAAATGGTTGAGTGTGGACAAAGAAAAATTCGTGCAAAGTATGGAGGAAATCAGAGTTGGTGAGAAGAGGCATGGGTCTGTTGACTTTGAGACACACGGGAAAACGACGGCATTTTAGGGAGAAGTTTGGCTGTGTGGACACTGACGACACGCGGAGAATCCAGACGACAGTGGCTCTCTTCCCAGACGACGTGTCGTTTCCTTTATTCCCAGGCCTGGCAAATACAGACGAGAGATTCAATCCGTGGATAAAGCCTTTCTCTACCAAACAACTTGTCACTTGATCCACTGATCCAATTGACAGATCACCTATTCTTCCTTTAATTTTTGATTGTAAAATTGATTTTTATTCAATTTCCACTTATTTAATCACTCTAATAACTTCAATATTTTTTTATTAATTACCCAATTAATATTTAAAAATTTTTATTTTTCTAATATGAAAAATATTTTCTTAATTAGTTAAAATTACGGGGTATTACAGGTGCGCTCTTTGGAGTCATGCCTCATGCTATCTAGCTTTTCATCATTTCTTTTGGTTAATTAAACTCATGGTTAGGTAGAACCAAACGCTAAAGCAAGTCGGTATCCAAAGGACATCAAGCTTAAGAATGATGCATGAAGTTGTTTAAGTGTTTTTGGTTTCTCTCTTTCAATTGATATTATTCTTGATTTGAATATTGTGCTTAATATTGTGTTGAACTAACCAAGTGACAATGAGTGAAATCCTTAATCAATATGTTTGATATTGATGAATAGATGTTCAAATTCATGTACATTTTGTCATCAACAAAAATGAGGAGATTGTTGAGTTGAGTTTTAATGATGGTGATTGCAAAACATCCATGAAAGAAGTGCAAAGTCACATACTTGCTGATATGCATCAAAAACGCACGTTATGCTGATGCAACTCACGTTGATCACGATGAAAATGGCATTAAGGCGCGTTAAGGAGGATAAAATGTGCGTAGATCATCCATTCTAGAAGAAGAAATATCATATGTTCATCAAAGTGCGTTAATGATGATACAACACACGTTATACACTGGCAGAGTCAATCAAGGCGCGTTGAAGAGCAAAAGGTGCAATCATTGATGAATTGTTCTACGCATGTTACAAAAGGTGCATTGCACGTTGACGGGGTTCAAATAATGACAAAGCCAAGACGCTTTTAGGGATTTTCATTTGAATATTCTTTGACAAGCTGACATGGATTAAAGGTGAGATATTGAGATGAAGTAGACAACACACTTTGCAAAAGTTACAGTGCACGAATGACTGGGTGAATGCTCATCTTCTGGAACAAAGATCAAAGCCTGTAGAATAAGCCACAATGCATGTTGATATATGATCAATGTATGTAGAACGTGTACAAGTCACATAGATGCCAATCCAATCAAGGTAGTGGCTACTGGAGTTCTTACAAGGCATGTAGAATTGCTATCAAGTTACACAGAACTTAGTTGGAACAAAGTACAACACACGTAAATGATGTACAATACACGTTGTTGAAGGTGACGTCAATTAAAATAGAATTCATCTATTTCTCACAATGGCTACTTCGAGGCTCCAACGACTATATCTTTAAGAGTGATTATAAACAGACATCCCATAGTAGAAGGAAGACAAGAGATTCATTTGCTATTATTGTTTCTCCCACTTCTACCTTTCTAACTCATTTTAGCTATTCACTTGCAAACATACTTGGGTTTCGGCTTAGCTTTAAATATGTGTTTTAGGAACACATATTTGTAACAATCAAAGTATTTGATTGAGGGTGGATAGGTTTGTTGTAACCCTATAGAAAAGAACATTGTAGGCTTTAGAGGTTTGAGCTGCAATCAACCTTGTTGGCCTTGGAGGTGTTGAGCCGTAATCAGCCCTGTGTATTGGCCTTGTTGGATTGAACTGTAATCAATCACCATTATAGTGGAAATCCTAAGTAGTGAGACTTAGGTAGTGGACGTAGACAAGGTTGGCCGAACCACTCTAAATCCTTGGTGTTGATTTCTCTCTCTCATTTCAAGTCTTTTTCACTATCCACTCTATAGACCGAAAGTTCTCCAACACTAGTATCAAGTTCTTTCTTCAGTAAATTATGCTCAACAATGATAGCCTGAAGAGAAGAAATGAAAGAGCCCCTTCTCTTAAGAACAATTGGTGAACCCATGCCTCTCCTTATTAAGAAGCTCTTCAGTATGAATGTGCTACTCGGATTCCTCCTCTAAAGTTGCACGTTGAGCTCTCACCATAGCAAAGGATATAGAAATAGTGGGATAGCTTAAACAAACAAACTTAACACTTAGAAAAATTTTGAAGAAATAAAAAGCTAGGTAAAAAAATGATTGCATTTACATTGACGATATCTCGTTCAGTAATGTCCATTGTGTTAGATTTGTGCCCTAGTCCAATCATTAATGTGCATTGTCATTCAATTATTTAATAAAGAGGCATTTCATTTCTATGAAATATTATCTGTTTTATGAAGATAAAACTAGATAAATAGTTTATTCTTCTTTATGCCATCAAGTGCGTAACTTAATAGTAAAACTATAATGATAAAAGAATACTATTCTAAATGTGCCTAATCGATCATTATCATGGAATGATAATGAATTAAAGATTAGTATGTTGCTAAGTGGATAATCACGTTTTACTGATTATGGATATGAGATATCAACTTAGAACATAGATGCATGTTGGGGAACATGTATTGGACTGGCCTACTATGAAAGCACTTCAT
>CAODLS013907541.1:0-10298 GCA_948243855.1 Flueggea neowawraea
ATTATTATTATTATTGGTAATTGTATTAGAAAGAGAACTAGGTTTTTAAGAGAGCACATATAGATATTATTCTTTTGGATTTTGGTGGCTCTCTCTCTTCCATCTCGTCACTTCTCGTAGTTATAACTCTATTTATTCGAACGCTTGATATTGATCTTCTGTGTTTGTGATCAGCTGAAAAGGATTGAATGGAGAAATACCTTGGCTAGACATTTATTATTATCGATTTTCTTATAACTTTATTGCTGCATTGTTACTGATTTTCAAATTGCAATTTTTATTTTTGTCTCTTTGCATTCTCGGCCTTGTTTACAATTTCTGCAATTTTATTTTATTTTTATTTTTTGTGAATAAACAATTCTTCACTGGTTTCTGTGGATCAACCTTACTCACCACTATATTCAAATCCATATTTTTGAGATGGTTAATTATATTTTTTGGTTTGACACTTCACCAAATTTGGGGTCGTTACAGCATACTGGTATTTCAAGTTTTGTTTATTTGCTTACTACTAATCTTTTCTCTATTTTGTATGCATTCTTCTTTGTCTACAAATAGTCTTCTATACGATCCTGAGAAAAAGAAGACTGCTAACGGCTGAGAAAAGAGCCTAGACAATGCAAAGCACATGCTTCTAGTTCTACATTACCTGTGCCTAAACCAACTGAAAATATGTTTGTTTTTGATTATGAAATTGAAACCGAGATGGATGAAGCTACAGAAGAACAACAGACTTTGCGAGAGATGATCACTGCTTCTATAAATCAACAGCCATTGTGTATCCAGTTCCTTCCATTGACTGTCAGCTTTGAATTGAAATCTAGGCTGATTCAGTTGCTTCCTAAGTTTAATGGGCTTGAAAGGGAAGATCCTAATCAACATATGAAATAATTCCATATTGCTTGCTTTGGTTATAAACCGCAAGGGGTGACTGAAGATTAAGTGAAACTTCGTGCCTTTCCATTTTCTTTGGAAGATAGAGCTAAAGAATGGCTTTATTATTTACCTATTGGCACTGTGAAAACATGGCCCAATATGGTGAGATTATTTTTGGATAAATTATTTTATACTTCCCGAGTTGTCAGTTTGAGGAGAGAGATATACGATATTAAACAGAAAGATGCTGAGACACTTTATGAATACTAGGAAAGGTTCAAAATGTTGTATGGTAGCCGTCTTCAGTATGGAATTTCTAAACAGTAGCTTATTCAGTATTTCTATGAAGGGTTTTTGACTATTGAGAGGAGGATGATTGATGCAGCTGTAGGTGGTGCGTTACTGAACAAAACAAAACAAAAGGCAAGAGAATTAATGTTAGCTGTGTCAACTAATGCTAAGTAATTCGCTCATAGAATCGAAGGTCCAAATAGTGGAGTTCAAGAGGTAGGTTCCTTTTGGTTTGAAAGTAGACTGGAACATATTGCAAACTACTGGAAAAATCACTTGCTATTAAGGAATTGAATAGTATTGTTCAACAAGCTCGAGTATGTGGTATTTGTGGTCTCCAGGGTCATCCAACAGATTCATATCCATCCCTGTATGATGAGAATTTTTATGCACAAAGTAATGTTGTCAACAATTATGGTGGTCAATTGCAAAGAGGGTATAATCCTTATTTAAATACTTACAATCCGAGATGGAGGGATCATCCAAACTTGAGGTATGGAAATAAGCAACAAAATTTTCAGCCACAACAATATCAACAAGCACCTTCCAAGAGCAATAATGATGAGATACAATTTTTGAAAGATGACAAAAAATAATTGTTACAGCAACTGACGCAGAGAAAGCAATAAAATCAAAGGGCATAATGATTGAATCCTTTGATTCGTGCATGAATACCGAAAATAATTATCTATAAACCTGTTAATTCAACGAATACCAATTTACATAGGCATAAAAAATCATTGATTCCCATAGGAATACCAAAATACGGAGAGAAAGTGGGTGTTTACGTCGACATAATATTATCAAACTCTACCTTAAAGAAATAATAATGTCACATATTTATAGGGTGTAGATAAAACTCTAATAAGTGTATAAAAGAAAAAATAAAAAAAAAACAAAATAATTTAATATTCCTAAACAAAAAACCTAAAGTAATTAAAAAAGTATATAACATGGAATTCTTTTTTTTTTTGCACCGCATCATTTTCTCTAGGGTGGAGAGAATTCACCCTCGAATTGTAGCCATGTTCAAATTGTTCGTCAATGATCTCACGGATCCACTGCTCCATGTCCCTTTCATAGACTTTTTCAAGTTGTTACTATCTTCTTGGTGGCATGATCGTTTGTCTCTGATACCAACTAGCGCAACAAAAGTAAAAAAATTAAAGGAGATAACTATTGAATCCGTTGATTCGCGAATGATTACCGGAAACAATCTTCCATAAGCCTTTTGATTCAACGAATAACAAGAAAATATGCATAAAAACTTATTGATTCCCATAGGAATAATGAAATTTGGAGAGAAAGAGGGCGCTCACACTGATATAATATTATCAAACTCTACCTCAAAGAAATAATATGTTACATATTTATAGGGTGTAGGTAAAACCTAAATTAGAGTCCTAAAGAAAATAAACTAAAGAAACAAAATAATTTAATATTCCTAAACAAAAACCCTAATTAAAATAGATTCCTAAAGTAATTAAAAAATTATAACATGGAATTATTTTTTTGCAACCCGTCATTCTTCCTAGGGTGGAGAGAATTTGCCCTCGAATTGTAGCCATGTTCAAATTGTTTATCAATGGTCTCACTGATCTATTGATCTATGTCCCTTTGATAGATGCTTTCAAGCTGTTACTTTCTTCTTGGCGGTATGATCGTTTTTCTCTGATAGCAACTGACGCAGCGAAAGCAATAAAATCAAATGGGATAACTATTGAATCCGTTGATTCGTGCATAAATACCAAAAACAATCTTCCATAAACTTGTTGATTCAATGAGTACCAGAAAAATAGACATAAAAAATCGTTGATTTCCATAGGAATACCGAAATTTAGAGAGAAAGAGGGCGCTCAGGCCGACATAATATTATCAAACTCTACCTCAAAGAAATAATAATGTTACATATTTATAGGGTATAGATAAAACCCTAATAAGAGTCCTAAAAAAATAAACTAAGAAACAAAATAATTTAATATCCCTAAACAAAAAAACCTAACTAAAATAAAATCCTAAAGTAATTAAAAAATATATAACATGGAATTCTTTTTTTTTTTTGCACCGCATCAACAACTCAAAATCTAGAAAGTCAAATGAGTCAATTGGCCTCTACTATGAACAAGCTGAAAAATCAAGGGAAGTTACCCTCCCAAGCTAAAGTAAACCTGAGGCAGAACATCAGTGCCATTACTCTTCGAAGTGGCAAAAAAAATCAAAGTGCAGAAAATGCGACATCACTTCGATATAACCATGTCGAAACCACTAAGACAGAAATAGAAGTTCCAAAGAAGGCCCCAGTGGTTGTGAATCGAAAAAAGCCACCTTTCCCACATCGTTTATTAAAGAAAAAGAAGGTTTTGGATGACCAAGAGGTGCTGGAAATGTTGAAGAAAGTTGAAATCAATATTTCTTTGCTTACAACAATTAAGCAAGTGTATCGATACTGCAAAATTTTGGAGTTATGCACTAGTATGAACAAATTGAAGGAAAATGAGAAAGTTCATATGGGAGAAACAATCTCTCCAGTATTATAAAAGAAGAAGCCCATCAAGGAAAAAGCTCTAGGCATGTTTACTGTACCTTGCAAAATTGGTAATGTGGAACTAAAAAAACCTATGTGCGATCTTGGTGTTTCTGTCAATTAAATGCTTTTGTTTGTTTATTCCACATTAAATGTTGGGACTTTGAAGAAAAATGGTGCAGTACTAACATTTATTGAACCAAGGGTGGTTCACATTTGATTCCTTCTATGTTTTGATTAATGAACAAAACTTAGTAAGATTGGAATTAGGAAAGAAAACAAATTCATGATCAATGAAGACAAATAAATGTGAAGAAATTCATGTTGTTAAGTCTAGGAGCACATCCATGGTGTATAGAAGCTGAATGTTGCATGAAGAAATTAATTAAAGATGTTCTAAGGCTTTGGTAGTCAACTAACATTCTTGGCCAGTCGACTAATGCAGAAACAGAAACATACACAATGATGGGAATTCGACTAACAAAGCCACGAGTCGACTAGTGGAGCAAAAGGTCTTGTAGTTGACTAATGGAAATGGGTAGTCGACTAATGAAAATCATGATTGCTCAAATCTGACTTGAAATGACATTACCGCGGTTTACAAGTGAAATCTTCCAAGAAAAAAAGGTCAAATAATGGATAGTTGATGCTTGGTAGTCGATTGATGAAGCTTGGAAGTCGACTAACCAAGTGGACAGAACTGAATATAAAGATGGTAGTCGACTGGTGACTATGGAAGTCTACTAGTAAAGGCTGACAACATCCAAAAAGCTTTATGATTGATTTCCAATGTGTTGCTATGCTACTCCAATGGTTAGAACAACTTCAAACACATTTAAGACACTATAAAAGGGACTCCAAGCATTATAATTAAGGGCCTCAATCCTTGGTTTATCAAGCATACATTCACCATCTTTGAAAGCTCCCAAAAGAGGTTAAAATTAACATTTTTGTGGGTAGTTTGCTTCATTCTCATATATCAAAATTCAACCACATTGTTTCTCATTTGTAAACACTTTAAGAGAGGGGAAGGTTTGTTGTTAGCCTTTGAAAACAACATTATAAAGGCTTTAGAGGTAGGAGTCTAAAGTGAAATCAACCTTCTAAAGTGAAATCAACCTTGTGTTAGGCCTTAGTGGTGTGAGTCGAAATCAACCTTGTGAGCTAGGCTTTAAAAGTGTGAGCCGAGAATCAACCTCACTGTAAGGCTTTGTTGGATTGAGCCAGAATCAATCATTGTATAGTGGATTGAGAAAATCCTAAATGAGGAACTTAAGTAGTGGACGTAGGCACGTTTGTTTGAACCACTCTCAATCGCTCGTGTTCATTTCTTCTATACTCTTTCAACTCAATCAAACCGAATGAAAAATATACTTCAACAACGTTGGTTAACAATTCTAGTCTCTTTCCTGAATGTGTTTTAGAGGATGTTTTGGTGTAGGTCGACAATCTAGTCTTTCTAGTAGATTTTTACGTGTCGGATATGGAGGATGATGGTACTCCCAATTCGAGATTGTCACTATTAGAAAGACCTTTCTTGAAACTAGTAACAAAAATTGATGTCCATCCTGGTACACTTTCCATGGAATTTGATGGTGTTATTGTTAAGTTTAATAGAAATGACATCATGAAATGTCCTAAAGATTACTTGTATATTTATACAATTGATGCAACTGAGCCACTAACAGAGAAGAAGGTAAAGTTTCGTTTTGGTGATCATTTGCAAGATGTTAGTGCAATGATGGTGAAAAATAATAAGGAACTGAAAGTACTTGATTGTGCGACTGTGTTACGAATGGCCATGTTGTAAGAACGAAAAACGACAACAGAGGCTCCAAAGGTAAATATTTCTTTACTTGATACGACCAAGCATGAGCCCAAATCTGTTAGGTTCCTAAAACAATTTTGCACCAAGAAAAAAGAAAGCAAAAAGGGAGCGTGTGGCGTATATTCCAAAGAACGATTATGCCATAATTCATAAGAAATTGGCACCAAGAAGAATGATCTAGGTGCAAAGATTTATTTGTTTAATGATGAGAAAGGATGAAGATTCAACCTCGTCCAGCTAATAACACATTAAAGAATCACTTCTTGAGAGGCAACCCAAGGTTTTTTCTGTTTTTCTTTTATTTTAGTGAATTTCATTTAGTTTTAGTTAATTTTATTTTTTTTTATTTTCCCTTCAAAATTTATCCCAATTTAATTTCTTTGATTTGACTGCACTTGGTCTCTAGTTCGTATAGTGTTTCAGCGATCAGCATAGAAAAAATGGAGCACAACATTTCTACCTCTTCGCTTATTTCAAATGAGCACTGCCGCACCACTTTTCATCCCTAGACTAGAGAAGCATTTCTTTTCCCTTACTATTTAATTTGATTTTTTGTAATATTGAGGACAATGATAGTTTCAAGGGTGGGGTAGAGGGAACTTTATTCTTTTCTTGTTGCTAGTTGTGTTTTTGTGTTTTTCCTGTGATTTTTGATGAAATTTTAAATTTTTTTCATGCATTCTGTGTGCTCACATTTTATTTTTTGTTGCACTTTGCATGTTATACTCTGCTTTGATGTGAATCTCCTACTTGATTTTCATATGCTTTGTGTGGGCTTGTCCTTAAATTTTTAGCAACTTAAAATTTAAGAGTCTCAAAATCCCAAATCCCTTAAATACCCATTTTGTATAATGAGTTTCTATGCACCTTAGTTTTAGGGAAACATAGCCCGTAGTACTAGAACTGAAAGGGAATAGTGTGGATTCACACATAACAATGCAATATTTGAGCCATCAAGCATATTATATTTTCTTGTTGTGTGTGATTAGTCATTCATAGTGGGATCCTGTCGAAACTTGTTATGACCTGCATTTTGAAGACCACACTTTCCAAATTTAGACCGAAACAATGAAAAAAATTGTTTGTTAACCTTTTGTTTTCTCCTTTTTCCTTCAGTATTCACCTTTTATATTAATCTTTTGTTCACCCATTTTGAGCCTTTTAACATTTTCCTTGTTTTAAACCCATTTTCACCAATTCCAAATTTTGTTCTTAAACTTTCAACCATTGCACCCTAAGTTGAGATATTTTTACTAGTGATACATTACCAAATTAATTTTTATGTTGATGTGATGATTGTGTGTTGGATTAAACAAGTCTTATAAATGATTTCTGCTCTCATATTGTAAGCAAAAATGGCTACCTAGATTAGATTTTTGCATTGAAAAAGTAACATTGATTCAAAGAAAAATAAAAGAAAAGAAAAATAAAAGAAAAATAGAATAAAGAGAAAGAAAGCAAGTAATCAAAAGGGGAGTAAAGTGCTCTGGGTAGCCTTGTTTTGAGAAAAGAAGACTTGTATTTCCTATTAGTTTACATCAACTATGTACGTTTATATTTTGGTATGTATCACCTGTTTTGATTGCTTCCTCTCAACTTATTAAACCCATTGTTTAGCTTGGTTTCAAGCCAAGCTAAAGTCCTTTTAGATCGATGTTTAAATTTAAATTTTCATAATGGTGCCAATTTGACTGAATACCAAGATTTGAAAAGATTTACTTTGAGTTGACTTGAACGTAAACACTTAACCTAAACACTTTGAGAGATAGAGTGTAACTTGTGAGGGTATGAATTTGCCTATCCTTTTTTCGTGTACTACTAGTGTGGAGGTAATATTTTTAAGGTTATCAGTTAACCTGGTGTTAGTTGTGTTTTCTCTTGAACCTTCAGTACATATCGATTTGGGTATTACATGATGTGGGGGTAAAGAGGGTGACTAGGAATTAAGGTGTTGAACCGGTTTAGTCAACATGTGAATTCCTTCTAATTTTTGATGATTTATCAAAACACTTGAAACAATTAAGCTATGCACATAATATAACCCTCTAAGCATGTTGAGGGACAATATAAGCGCATTAAACCATGATCTATGCACTTTGATCATGTTAGAAGCTTTCTGGGTAGTGCAATCTGGATATTATGTGTGTAGAAGAACATACAATGCACATAGAATGGGTGTTATGCGCGTAAAAGGTAAGGTAATATGCACGTAGTAGAAAAGAGGAAGCTATTGGTCTGATGCAAACTGAAGAGGGCTCACTAGGCAAGTTGCAGTCACCTTGTATCATGGTGGAGTGCACATAAAATAGTAAAGGTGACAATCTTAAGCTCATAAAAAGTATGCTAAGTCGTAGATGAGAGTGAAAACAAACCTGAGTAGAAGACAAATTCAGTTGGAGTGTGTGTCAGAATTTCAACAGGGATATTGGCTGATGGATACTGGTGATGACAGAAAGATCTCATTTTACGCATGTAAGAAGAATGTTACGCACGTAGATCAGGATGAGTTGAACTACCTGACAAATGTTAGACGCTCATCAGGAATTTAAATTTGAATACTCTCTGACACATTCACGTGAAGAATCAAAGGTGTGATCTTGGAAAATTGTCAGTGCACATATACGATTGTGTTAAGCGCGTAGAATGGAAGAGCTACACATGCAGAACGCATATAGTATCTACCTGGTATCAATTCAAGCTGAGGCTACTAGAAGTAGTACAACACAAGTAGAAAAAGATTACTGTGGCCACTACTTTGATGAAATCATGGACTACACATGCAGTACTTATGGTACGCACATAGCACGAGCTGTTGTCACCAATTTCAACATTTTGCAATTCTCTCACAATGGCTACATTAGGATCTACAACAGCTAGTTTTTAGAGAACCCCTATAAATAGAGATGCCCAGTCCATAGGTGATCATGAACTTCATTAAGAGAGTGCCTAAGCTTTGTCATTTTGATTCTTGATTGTCTCTCTCCTTGAGTTCTTGAATTCTTGCATTCCAATTATACTACTGATTTGTGATTTGATTACTGAGTTGATGTGATAATATTGTTTTCAATCTATGAATCCACTTGCAATCAAGCTTTGGTGTAAAAACTTAAGGGTAGTATAGGTTTACTTGTTGATCCTTTGAAAAACAAGACTGGTTGGTAGTAAGTCTAGGAAAACTAGTGTTGGTTTTCTTGTTTTGGCCTGGAAACAAATGTGTAAAGGTTGCTTGTGAACCTGCAAAACAAGTAGTGTAACGGTTTTCCTCCATCCGCAAGTGAGGAAGTATTTTGTTATGGAGCACCCTGCAGTCCAGAGTCCACACATGCTGAAGAGGTTCCAGACGTAGATGTTGTGATTCTAGATGGTCATGCCGAAGAGCTTCCAGACGATTTTTAGCATGGGCATGTCAAAGAGGATTCTCGGCCAAAGCTTCAAGACCAATGTGATTCTAATACAATTAGCATGCCTATAGGATCCATAACTAGGTCTCGATATAAGAAGCTTCAACAAGCAATGATATTCCTTCTACTAGGCTTGATGAACAAGGCTAGTGAATGATTACACGGCCACCAAAGTCTTGGAATAATTTCAGCTCAAGTCCAATATAGCTTAATTCAAATCCAAGTCAATAATGAGTTTAATTAGGTGTATTTTTATTGGGCTGGCCGAATGTTTTGTCATAAAATTATTGGACTATTTTTATGCATTTAATTTTTATGGCATGTAGCACATAGTTAGGAGTCCTAGTCTTATAGTAATTAGCTATTATTTAGGAGTCCTAATCTGTCAAGGGCAGCTGTTTTGAGGCTATTTTAAAACATTCATAGCCGAAATATTGAGAAGACTTTTTGATGAAATTAAACATTGAAAACTCTCTAGTGAGCTAGAGGAGTGGATGTAGGTCATGGAGGATTGAACTAATATAAATTTGGGCTTTGATTATTTATCCCTTATTCTCTTTTGCTTCATTCTTGCATGGTTGTGTTTTGGATTGAGCTTGTAACACCCCAACTCGAAACTATCACTCATAGCATATATTTTATTGATACTTGAATTGCATAAAACATTTTCATATAGGAATCTTTTCATGTATTTATAATTAAGATAGACAGATGAATATTTATATGATTATTTAGAAGATAACTTTTAAGTATAATCATATGACCGCGACAAGTGCCGATTAGAAGTATGATATTATATTTGTAATAAGAGAGGAAATAATATTAGGTGTTTTAATAGGTCCAAAGATAATAAATAGGACTGAAAATAGAAAATAAAAAAATCGTGAAATCAAAAAAACTAGGGACTAAAAGGTAAACAATTGAGAGATTGGAACTTAGAAGGTAAATTGGATATCTAGGTGTCAAACCCTCCAAGATGCTCATCCAAATTAGACATGTGTTTTTGTGAACAATAGAGATCTGTCCATGGTTGCAAAATTAGCTAAACACCTGTTCATAACAAATTGAGTACAATGAATTAAAGAAAGAAATTGTAGGAAGAGGTGGCAAGAATAGGCAAAATGAATTAAGAAGCATAAACACTTTTTTCCTTAGCAAAAAGAACACACATACAGAACCTCCAAACTCTCACACCAAACTTCAAACTTCTCATCTCTGTGACACAATTTCTCTCACAAAGATAATCCTTCTTCAACATGGAAATCAAGCAAGACTAAGTAAAAGGTAATTCTGGAAACTTAGAACTCTTGACAACAGTCTGCTTTTTCTTAATTTTTGAACTGATAGAGATGGATTATAAGATACTTCAAATAATAAA
>CAODLS013911056.1:0-13269 GCA_948243855.1 Flueggea neowawraea
TGTCACCCACATTCCTCCATATGATTTACCATATGTCCAATTATAGTAGCTCGTATTACCATCCTAATACGGATGATGTTGAGCTATATCAAAACATAAAGATCTTCATGTAGGAATCCATGGTGAATTTAGGTCGAAGGACTCAAATACCACTACTGTAATAAGAAGTACTGATGACATGTTCCATGTAGTATTTCTCATAACGGGTCAGTCCAATATCATGTTCCCAACATGTATCTATGTTCTGACTGACATCCCATGTCCATAATCAGTAAAACATAATCATCTCTCAGAGTGTATAATAGTCTTGACTCATTATTATTCCCACAATAATGAACGACTAGGGACTATTTAGAATAGCATTCTTTTATCTTAAGGTTTTACTATCAAGTCATGCACTTGATGACATCTGACAAAATCAACTATTGATGGATACATTTATCAAGTTATAGTATTACCAAATAACATGATAACATATAAATATATATGCTAAATGAAATGCCTCATATTTATTAAATAATAAAGTAAATGACAATGTTCATATGATTGGGCTAGGGCATAACACTAACAATAAGAACATAAGCTTCTAAATTATGAAAAAGGACTTTACCAGTGATTACTTTTGGAGCCGTTATAGCTTCATCTCTAGTTAATGCATACACACATGCCTGTGTGTGTGGTTTGGTACTCTAAACCTCAGACTTACCCACACCTCCACCAATGCTAATAGGTTTCTCTCTACCTCTACCAAATGAAATTCCAGCTGTACCAACTCCCATGTTCTGGACTGCAGGCTCTAATGTAGCTTTTCAAGTGTCACCTATGTTAGGGTACTCTCTAAAGAAATGTCCTTGCTGTCCACAAAAATAGCATCCTCCAGTAAGCATTCGACATTCTCCAATATGTTACCTCCCACAATGTTGACAAATAGGCCTCGACTGCATAATTTGTCCCTAACCTCTATTGGTGCGCCCTGATATATATGATCTTCCATCCTAGATCTCGATATACCTTCCCTCTGAGATGAATATGTAGGTGATACATAACTTTGAAGTTTACTAGGTCTCCCACTAGTTCACTTGTAAATGTCATTCCTTCCCTTTTTGGTCTCTGAAGGAAATTTAGCCTTTCTTTAATTAAATGTTCAGCTCTAATTGTAGCAGCTCTCAAGTCAATGTAACTACAAAGATCCCCAGGTGTGATCTTGCTTTTAATATCATATTTCAGACCTTCTTCAAATATTCTACATCAGTCCCTCTCAGTTGCCACCATAGTAATGCATAATGGGGTAGCTGAGTAAATTTCACTTCATACTTGGCCACATTCGTGTTCACCTGTTTCAATGCTAAGAATTCTCTCTGCCTTTCATCTTTGTACACCTCTGGAATATATTTATCTTGAAACTCCTGTATAAAATCATCCCAGGTTAGGGTTGGGGGTTGAACAATCGAGTAGGGAATCGTCTCCCACCAATCATATGCATCAGTTTGAAGTAACGAAATTATGTCATCAAGATTTTCTTCTGAGGTACAATGCATCATGTTTAGTACCCTTTCTATCCTTTTCAGTCATGTCTCTGCTTCAGCAGGATCTGTAATACCCAAAAAATCAATTGCCCCTAACTTCCTGAGTTCTTTATAATTTTGTATCACTGGTGCCATTATGTGTCCCTGCACTTCTTGTTCGATTTCTCTATGTGTGTGCATGCAAATGTACAGGTGGGACATATGATGATTCTATGGAATATTGTTGGCCAGTTGATCCTTCACTCCTTTGTGCATTATGATCATGATCATGCTCACCAATATTCATGGCCCTATACATATGAATACATGTGAGAAACTATGCAAATATATGTTCATGTATGCATTTATGCAATAGGAATCATATCCCTGCTCTGATACCAACTTAACATGTGACACCTTTTTACCCTATTTCTCATTTAAATTGCATTCATATAATCACATATAATCATATACCATTATGAAAATCTAGTAAGATAACACACTTTTTCATGTAAACATAAACATATATACAACTCAGTTTCAAAATTTTATAATCATAAGTCAAAAAGACTTAGCTAACTATACATATGTAAATGTTGAGGAGGAGGGAGTCCAGAGCACCAGCTGGCCGACCTATGGCTCATGTTGCTATCAACAAACTCTAATATCAAAACAAGCAAAAGGACTTATCAAGAGTGACAACCTAAAAAAATATTTGCGCTTTATATAAGTTCCAACTCAATGAGTATAAACCATCATAGATCAAACTCAAGCAAACACAAGCAGATAATAGATAATTAATTAACTAATCCATATAAACATATGCACATGTCTCTGTATTCCATTTTATATGTTGTGACCAAATAAGCAATGTATCGCCCTGGGATTCCTGTATGTCACTGTGTAATTATCATGTCGGCAACGTATGAAATTTTACCCGAAGTTCTCCAATATGAATATGACTCGAAGGTCTCCAATATGGAATCTGAAGGTCCCACTATGTATATTTTGCAAAGACAAAAGAATGATGGTCATAACACCTTTATTTAGTCTTGTATGAATGCATCACCATATGAAACATTTGATAATAAATATCCATGTAAAATCATAAAGTTTCCATATAAGCAATATCCATTCTCAACAAATACATATAACAAACCATATGAAGATTCTTAACAAATAACATGTATCACGTAAATTCAACTAGTCACCTAATATGTCCTTGTAGTCATATTAAGAGCACATATTTGAATACAAAGCATATAACACACATTTGAATTTAATATCTAGTTTATACTCATCTCTTTAAGACAGATAGTAAGTCTCGTTGCTCTGCTCGGGCTCCCTCTCAACGTTTCTCAATCTATAATATATACTCGAGTTATGCTCCTTATAAGTTACAAATATATGCAATGCATATGATTTTATGTTAATAAACTATTATGAATGCATTTGATCATTTGAAATAAAAGTAAATTGATCCAATTTGTCTAAAGAAATATCATACTTAGCATAACTAAATTTCTGTTTTATACCATCTTGGACGGTTTATTTATTCTCTGTGTTTGGAAGTCCAAACAAAACTATTTTGACTATACTAGACATATAATATTGTATTTATACCAAATTTGACCCCTTAATTCATTCCAAAATGGTCTGGCCAATGTTCCAAAGTTACAGCTTTACAACAGAATCACTTCACGTGAGTAGGCTATAGTATATTGAACCTAACTCTCGTTATTCAATTTACATTACAACCCAAATTTGCATAAATATTTTTGACACATATATAAACAAATTTTGTGCTTGGACCATCAAATTATTACACTGTTTATCCCACCAAAAATAGGGTACAAAATTGGACAGTGTTACAGAAGTACAGGGCACTCTCGGAGCAACGCTCAATTCAACCGCCCTAGTTAATACTATACGGCTCAAATCAACATAAGATTACACAGACACATAGAATGTTCTTATACAATTAATATTCAGATAGGAAAGAATAAATTAACTTATTTTGGTGATTAGAAGCAAAGGATGCAAGAAATACAGTTGTAGTCCCATTTTCGGAGATTTCTAGTGTTCCTACCAAAATTTTCTCACCAAAATAGTCTTTCCTCTCTTCTTCCCTATCTTTCCTTTCCTTTCCTTTCCTTTTTGTCCTCTCTTATGGTTAAGCATGAAATGGATTAGGTTTATGTGCATTCGGTTTGTTTTTATCATGTTTCAAACCAAGCACGAGGTGTCGTGTGGTTATAAGATGATTGGAAGGTCCAATAGGAAACTTTTGCTCTTCTTTTCAATTTGGTCCTTATTATATGACTTTTCCACTTTATAGTACTAAAATTTCCAAACTATGGAATGCAAAATATTGGTCTTTATCTAGAAACAAAGACGACAATATTGCTAAACAACACTTTTACCCTCATTTGCGTCTACTTTACCTTTAGTACTTATCTTTCCCGCCCATGCACCGTTTAGCATTTCTATAAACTTTCTAGAGAATTTTAATCTAATCTCAAAAAATAGAAATAAATGAAATCTTGTTAAACCCTTTTTTCCTTGTTATTTAAATGTTTTATGCAATGTCTGATGATGCTGATATAATGCATATGAATGTATGTGTTCGTATGAATATGATTTATGTCATGTATTCTTCTAAATATGTATTATGAGTCGAGTTTGTGACAGTGAAACTACTAACGAACTAAATCACTCGGACTTAAGTATGCAGACATGCAACAAAAAATGTAAAAAATTCCAAAAAATACAAAGATAGAATGCAGAGACTGAAAGCGAAATGTATTGATCTATAAGTTTGCATAGTCAAAAAAATGCA
Organism: Flueggea neowawraea; assembly: GCA_948243855.1. Taxonomy (NCBI): domain Eukaryota; kingdom Viridiplantae; phylum Streptophyta; class Magnoliopsida; order Malpighiales; family Phyllanthaceae; genus Flueggea; species Flueggea neowawraea. The sequence goes on from CAODLS013911056.1 coordinate 4,345, forward strand.
GATATATGTGTTGCATCTCGTCCTCGCCCTCCCAAGTGTCCACTTTAATTGAATGGTGTCACCAAATGAACTTGATTTGTCGATCAACAAATTCTTATTAGAGCCTCGTCGTATGACAAATCGGGCCTAACATCGACAGACTGTGGTGCCAAAACATGTGATGGATCAGAGAAATACTTCCTTATGAGTGAAATATGGACTATCAGATGTATAAAAGAGAACTAAAGAAGTAGTGCCAACTCATATGCAACCGTTTCAACATGACTGATAATTTCAAACTGACGAATGTATATCAGGCTTAACTTGCCCTTCTTCCGAAATCTCATAACGACCTTCATTGGCCATACTTTGAGAAATACATGGTCACCTACAACAAATTCCAAGTGTTTATGCTTTTGATTAGTGTAACTTTTCTGACAATTGTGGTAGTCTGAATCCGCTATTGGATCATCTTGACTTTCTTAGTAGTCTACAAAATAAGATATGGCCCTAAGAGCTCTCTCTCTCTCAGACCTCAGCCCAACACAAAGGAGATCTACCTTCCTGCCATATAGTGCCTCATAAGGCGCCATCCAATACTCGAATGGTACAAGTTGTTATATGTGAACTCTACCAATGGAAAGTGAGAATCCCAACTCCCACCAAACTCCACAACACACGCTTTCAACATATCCTCCAGAGTCTGAATTCTAAGCTCGGATTGCCCATCAGTTTGTGGATGAAATGCAGTGCTGACATGAAATCGAGTACCTAACTCTTCCTACAGGTAATTTCAAAACTGTAAAGTAAACTTGGGTCCTTTGTCCCACACAATAGAAATTAGTACACCATGCAAAGATACAATTATATCTATATACAGCTTCGTCGGTTGTGCCGCTCCATATGTAGTATTTACAAGAATAAAGTGAGCCGACTTTGTTAAATGGTCCACAATCACCTAGATCGAATCCTATCCAAAAAAATTCTTTGGCAAGCCAACTACAAAATCCATTGTGATACGATCCCATTTCCACTTTGGAAGGGTCATCTGTTCCAACAATCCAAAAGGACATCGGTGTTCAAACTTGACTTGTTGACATGTCAAACACCAACTGACAAACTCATTATTATCCTTCTTCATCCCTGGCCACCAATAAGACTCTCATAGATCCTGATACATCTTAATGTATCCCGGGTGTACAAAGTATACAGAATTATAACCCTCGGTCATAACCTCCTCGTGTAATCTATGAGAAGATGATATGCATAACCTCAAGCCAAACCATAAAATGCCATAATCATCCACGCTGAACTCAGGTATACCTGATGACTTAACATTTTTTATCAAACCCTGAATCTCAGTATCGTCCTTCTGAGCCTCTCGAATCTGATCTAACAACACTGGTATCGCTTCAATGTGTCCAAGCAACACCCCTAAATGATCAAACTCCATCTTCTAATAATCTCTTCCACTCCGACACTGCTGGTCATCTCCCAACTAAAATGTGGGCTAAACTTCCCATCGACTTCATACTCAGAGAATCAGTCATGATATTAGCCTTGCCATGCTGATATGATATAGTATAATCATAATCTTTTAGCAATTCCAACCAATGCCTCTGCCTCAAGTTCAAATCTCATTATCCAAAGATGTAATTCAAACTCTTATGATCTATGAAAATCTCAAAAGTCTCCCCATGCAAATGATGTCTACAAATCTTCAATGCAAACACCATTACTACTAACTCCAGATTATTCGTCAAATAATTTTGCTCGTGCCTCTTAAATTTCCTTGATGCATAGGTGATCACCTTGCCATGTTGCAATACACAACCTAAGCCAACCATGGATGCATCACAGTACACAACAAAGCCTCCAGAACCCAATGTTAGTGCTAACATTGACGCACTTATCAAACACTTCTTCAATTTTCGAAAACTATACTTACACCAGTTAGAGCAAACAAAATTAACTCTTTTTAATTCAATCGAGTCATAGGAGCTACAATCCTAAGAAAATCCTAGATGAACCTTCTATACTACCCAGCCATCCTAAGAAAACTTTAAATCTTCGTAATGATCTTAGGTAACCACCAATGGAGTACTACCTCAAGTTTCTTTGGATCCACCATAATACCATCCTTAGATACCACATGTCCTAGAAATGCCACTTGCTCGAGCTAGGACTTGCACTTCGAGAATTAGCATAAAGCTGATGTTCTCTCAAAATTTGCAATATTGCCTTAAATGGTCTTCATGCTCTTCTCTACGCCTCGAGTATACCAAAATGTTGTCAATGAAAACAATGACAAACTGAATGAATTACGGTTTGAACACCTTATTCATTAAATCTATAAATGTTGCTGGTGTGTTAGTTAAATTGAACAACATTACTAGGAACTCGTAATGACCATACCTTGTTCGAAACGTTGTCTTAGGTTTATCTTGTCCTCTAATCCTTAATTGATGATACCCCAACCTTAAATCGATCTTAGAAAACCATTGTGTACCCTGCAACTGGTCAAAAAAATCATTTATCCTTGGAAGTGGATATCAATTCTTCACCGTTACCTTGTTGAACAGACGATAATCAATGCGCATTCGAAGGCTTTCGTCCTTGTTCTTTACAAACAATACCAGAGCTCCCTAAGATGAAATGTTTGGCCGAATGAAACCCTTATCTAATAACTCTCACAACTAAGTCTCCAACTCCTTTAACATTGCTGGAGCCATCCAATATGGTGGAATCGATATCGGATCGACACCAGGTTGCATTTCTATCGTAAACTCAATCTCCCGCTCTGGCAAAACTCCTGGTAACTCATCGGGGAACACATCAAAAAACTCTCGGACCAGTGGTACATTTTTCACTCTCAACTCTGATCCCTGATAGTTGGTCACCACGAATGCCAAATACACCTCACAACCATGGTGAATTTTTTTCTTCCCAATAGTTGACATGTATCTCTGTACAACACTGTCTCACTTACCCTGATAACATAATTCATTTTGACTTGGCGGTCGAAAACGTACTATCTTTGCAAAACAGTCCAAGGTAACGTGCTAAGCCAAAACACAGTCATAACAAGTATGACATCAAGCTCCCCTATATCTAACACCATAAGATCAGTTGTCAACTCATCAAAGGCAATCATGCAACCCCAAACTTCAAAATCAACAAAAAGCTTGCTACACAAAAGTGAGAAAACGTCAAGCAATTTATCCAACAGATATACCCCTAACCTACCATGATCAACAAAATATGATGTAATAAATGAATGTGATGCACAAGAATCAAATAAAACATATGCAGAAGATCCATCAATAGATAATGTACCAGTGATAAACTTGAGCCTGACCTTCTCCAGCAGCTGAACTACTCCAACCAACAGTCTTACTGTTGGAATTCGCAACTAAGTTTATGACATTCATAAGCATACACAGCAGTGGAAACAACAAAATGTTTACATCTAGAATTCCACCAAGGATCCATGCATATCGACATACACGATTAGGGTTAGCATATTTTACCTTAAAATCAAATGCTAGAGCGTATGATTGAATGGAGTGTTGGTGTAGCTTTTAGTATAAAACTTGAAACTCTTTCTCTCATGTTGCCTTTGTGTGAACGTGTCTAAAGGTATCAACATGAACGAACTCACTTGGAATGGTAATGTGTACTAGCACAAAGAATCTCTAGTCTTTTTTACACAAATATTGTTTTTCTCTATTTTTGGTGCACACTCTAATTCGGCCTCTTGCCTTAATATATCATAATAAATTCAGCCCTCTCTCTATTTATAGAAGAAAAGAAACCCTAATATGTACATAAGGGCAGCTGAAATTCTCCTTGTCCCACAAGGATGAGATCTCCTAATTCGATTAGGAGTGTGCAAACCGAAACCATAAGGAAACCCTGGCCGAATTGTATTACTTGTCCCACAAGAAAATAATTCTTAATTAATACTTAAACATAGCTAAATTCTTAATTAAAATAGGGTTAGAAGTCCTAGTCACAAAAGGAGTAGAAATCCTTTCTAGATTAGATGTTCTTAATCAAGTGGATTAAGTAAGACTTAGTCAACCTTTGACCTAATCAAACTTTTAATTCTTTTAATGTGTGTTGAATTTTGTAGAGCAATACATAATGTTTTGGGCTTTAATTAATTGATACATTATCACTAATCAATTACTCCCTTATTAATTTACATGGGCCCAAATTATGTCACACATAATTTATAACCAAGACAATTATAAGAGGCAATATCAAAAGCCCATTACATTATTTATGATCTAAATCATAAAATCCAAAATTATTAATGAATAATCAAATTAATCATCTTAATAATTTAATCACCATGAGAGAGAATATTTTTGAACCAATCCAAATCGTTCTTGTGTGTGACCCAATAGGCCCAATCGAAATTGGCAATGGGCCTCGTTCCAAAACTTGGGCTAAAAGTCCATAAGCGGTATCTAGTAATACATTATGAAAATACAAAATTGAGTGGTATTCGATGATTCGAGTTAACCTTTCACAGTTTGATATTTAGTCATTTTGTCACACGATATCTCATCTAAGCATAAGGTATGATCACATGTCAAGCTTATATTGCTTAGCATGTTTCTTGATCTTAAGTAGATTGATATAACAAATGGCATTGATAAACCCCTTTATCACTTCATTCGAGTATGCATACATTCCATTAATCCTACTCATCAAGTGGCCTATAGATATCACTCTTCATAAGAAGAACAAATCCATCACTGTCACTATCACTCATCTACAAGATTCATGACATATCCAATCATAGCATTTATTGTTACCCTATTACGGATAATGTTTAACTAAGTCAAAACATGTGATTCCTTATGTAGGAGTCGATAGTGAGTTTCAGTCAGAGGACTCAAAAATCATCACTATATGAAAGCTACTTGTAGCATAAATCCATGAAGTGCTTTCATAGTTGGCCAGTCCAATATATGTTCCCTAACATATATCTATGTTCTAAGTTGATATCTCATATCCATAATCAGTAAAACATGATTATCCACTTAGCAACATACTAATATTAATTCATCATCATTCCTATGATAATGATCGATCAGGGGCATTTAGAATAGTATTCCTATTACCTTAGGGTTTTACTATCAAGTTGTACTTGATGACACAAGGAAGAATAAATTATTTATGAAGGTTTTATCTTCATAAAAATACAATATTTCAAGTATATAAAATGAAATTCCTCTTTATTAAATGATAAATCAAATGACAATATATATCGTGATTGGACTAGGGCACTAAAACTAACAAATACCACTGCCCCTATCATCATTCTGAGTTCAATGGATAATGATATTGCTAAGAAATTTACAAACTATGATTTTGAGAAAGATCTCTGGACTGCATTGAAGGAGCTATTCGGCGGTGTGTCACTAACTAAGCTCCGATCTTTGACTATAAAATTTGACTTGTACAAGAAGCGCCCTGATCACACTATGAAAAAACATCTCAGGGAGATGGGAAACATGATCAGTAAACTTAGCAATGCCGGTCACAAACTAACTAAGGAGCAAAAAATCCAAGTTGTCATCCATTCCTTGACAAGCAGTTGGGATCAGATGAAGGATCACTTGACGCATGCTTCGAACATCCAAACTTTCATTGACGCAACATGTTATCTTGAGCTCGAGGAGGACCATCTGACGACTCTCAAAATCAATACTGAGGTTTATGTAGCTAATTTTGGACCCCAAAAGGGTTTATTCGGTAAAGAGAAGAGGAAGCAAATGACATTCTTCTTTAAGAACAAAGGAAATGATTTCAAAGGTAAACAAAAACAAAAGGTGCAACAAAAGAAAAAGGCCAAAGGCAAGTCCCACATTTCTAAGATGAAATGTGGAAATTACCAATAGAGGGAGCATATTGCCAAAGACTGCAATGCTCCTAAGAAGGTATAACACCTTGATTCATGTTTACGTTGTGCTTAATGTGGTATATTCTGTATTCCTAACTTAATTCCACCCTCAATAGGTGATTGATTGAGGAGCAACTGACCACGTGAACAAAGAATGTGATGCGTATGTCCAGTTCCATCGAGTCCCTCATGGAACAAGGTGGATATATGTTGGGAATAATGCAAAGGTGGAGATCCAAGGTATAGGCATTTGTATGCTGACATTGCGCGATGGCAAGACGTTGTTGCTACATGATGTCCTCTATGCTCCTGGGATACGAAGGAACTTGGTTTCTGTTTTATCTTTGATGAATAATGGATTTGCTTTGTCTTTTGAGAACAACAAAGTAGATTTGTTTTTGAGTGATACTTATTATGGTTGCAATGGATGGTTTTATTGTTATGGATTTAGAGTATGTGAATAACAATAATGCTAATTTTTCTTATATTACTTCATCATCGAATAGCACGTGTGATGTTAAGCTATGGCACGCAAGACTCAACCACATTGGCCAAGAACGTATGGGCTGTCTAGCCAAGGCTAGTCTGTTAGGTAATTTAAGAAAAGCCGAATTACCAACTTGCGAAAATTGCCTTAAGGAAAAACTAGTTAGAAAACCATTTGGTAAAGCGACACGAGATGAATATCCATTGCAACTTATCAATTCTGATGTTTGTGGGCCAATGAATGTGAGAGTATGTTATGGAGCATATTACTTCATCACATTTATAGATGGCTATACACGTTATGGTCATATCTATCTGATTTCCCATAAGTCTGAAGCACTCAGTTGTTTCAAAAGATTTATGAGTCTAGTTGAAAATTAGCTAGATAGAAAAATCAAGGCCTTGAGAACCGATCGTGGTCGGGAAGTCTACTATCCAGATTGACTAGCTAATGTAGTTATGGTGAAGAAGGCCAATGGGCAGTGGAGGATGTGCGTGGATTTCACCGATTTGAACAAGGCATGCCCAAGAGACTCATATCTGTTACCGAGGATTGACAAATTGGTAGATAAGACCTCAGGGTATGAACTCCTGAGTTTCATAGACACATTCTCAGGATACCATCAGATTATGATGTATCCAGAAGATGATGAGAAGATTGTGTTCATTATGGAGAACGGTACACTGTTATAGGTGATGTCATTTGGATTGAAGAAAGCAAGAGCAAATTACCAATGGATGGTGAACATGGTGTTCAAGGATTAATAGGGAATGTCATGGAGGCTTAAGTTGATGACATGATTGTCAAGAGTAAGAAGGGTGAGTCTCATGCCGAGCATTTGTCAACTGTGTTGAGCATCCTCAGGAAGTATAATATGCAACACAACCCAACCAAGTGTTCCTTTGGAATTCATTCGGGCAAATTCCTCAGGTATATGATAACACAATGAGGAATTGAGGAAAATCCAAAGAAGGTTCAAGAAATTCTGGACATGAAGTCCCTTTCTTGGTGAAATAAGTGCAACAACTCACCGGAAGGTTGGCAGCTTTGAATCGCTTCTTGTCCAAGTCTGCAGAAAAGAGCTTACCATTCTTCAAAACCTTGGGAGCAAGAAGGAAATTTGAATGGACCAAAGAGTGTGTGGAGGCCTTTGAGGACCACAAAAAATACTTGTAGGGAAGTGCCCCTGCTAACAAGACAACAGGCTAGAGAGCAGCTATACATGTACCTAGGGGTAAGCAAAGTAGCAACTAGTGCAATTTTGTTAAGGAAGGATGGCATCATTAACAAACCCATCTACTACATCAGTCGGGTGTTGCGAGGTGCTGAACCAGAATACTCACGGACGGAGAAGATGGCTCAAGCCCTTGTAATGGCTTTGAGGAAGTTAAGACCATACTTCCAAGCTAGCACCATCAAGGTCTTGACTGACCAACCACTTTGGCAAATACTCTAGAAGCCTGATTACTCATGAAGGCTTATGAATTGGGCAATAGAGCTTAGTCAATTTGATATTCACTTCGAGTGTCGTCAAGAAATTAAAGGCCAAGCTCTATTTGACTTTATTGTGGAGTATACTTTTGGTGCACCAGAGGAGAAAAACAAAGTACCAGAGTGGACATTGTTCGTGGATGGAGCTTCTAGCTCACAAGGCAGTGGAGTTCGAGTTGTATGAATCTCACCAAACGGTGATGTCCTTGAGTACTCATTGCGATTATGTTTCCCAAGTTCAAACAATATAGCTAAATATGAAGCACTAATTGTGGGAATGAGACTAGCACTGCAATTACATGCCGAGAGGTTGATCGCACACAATGACTTGCAATTGGTGGTACAACAATTCCATGGTGAGTATGAGGCACAAGAACCAGTAATGGTAAGGTATGAGGCTTAGCGAAAAGGTTATCGGCGTTCAAATTGGTCCAAATTAATCGATCAGCAAATAACCATACGGATGCACTGTCCAAATTGGCATCTTCGAGAGATTTCAATGCCAAAACTGTGAAGGCGAGATCAGAACAAATGGAGAACCATAATTCGAAAGTACTTAAAGTCGGGAGAACCACCTTCTGACCATAACGAGGCTAAAAAAATAAAGGTTCGGGGAGCCGATTCATATTGATCAATGGCATCCTCTATAAGAGAGCCTTTGCTAGACCGTTGTTGAAGTGTTTGGACCAGGAGAAATTGAACTAGCCTTGGCTGAAACCCACGAAGGCATCTGCGGTCAGCACTTGGTTTCCCAAGCACTCACTTCAATGATCTTATGGGCAAGATTCTTTTGGCTGACCATGAAGGAGGATGCTGTGAACAAAGTGAGAAAATGTGATTTTTGTCAACGGCATGCGCCAATTGTGAGAGCCCCCATTTCTGAACTTCAAGGTGTCATCGAGCCAACACCATTCAATAAGTGGGGACTTGACATATTGTGACATTTTCCTCAGGCCACAGGAGGTCACAAATTTCTCATCGTTGTAACCGACTACTTCACCAAGTGGATTGAGGCTGAGCCATTAGTAACCATCACATCCAAGCGAATCGA